>APFE031343767.1:122408-140049 GCA_000404065.3 Pinus taeda
GGAAGCAGTCACAGAAACAAGAACTCGACAGCTACGAAATCGATCAATTTCAGAGTATCTTATCAAGTGGAAGAACTTATCCGCTAAAGATTCCACATGGGAGGATGAGAATTTTATACAGAAGCATCCAAAACTTCTCAAGCGTTGAGGACAACACTTTTTTGAAGGAGAGGGGCATGTTGGGTCCCTATAATATTAGTTATTACCCCATTACTATTGTAGTTGTACCCCTTATTAATATTGTCGTGCTCCTGTTATCCCCATATTGTTATTACTGTGCCCCATAGAATCCCTCTATTGTTATTTTTGTGGCTTTGTATTATTATTGTTAGGTCAACTGTGTTATATTGTGACTCCTTAGACTCCTATATATAGAAATGAGGTTTTGTCATTTGAATCATCCAAGAATTGTTCATTTATGTAATGTAAAGGAGGTTGCCCCCTCAAAGAGGTTGAATTCAAAGGCATTGATCTATCTTTTCTATCTTTTCTTGAGCTGGTTTCATAAAAATTAGGGTTTTCAAACAATGTAAGCCAGGATTCTTGGGATCTTCAAAATGGTTTTTCTTCCAACTTTGTATGGGATTACTAAGAATGGTTCTTCAGATATTGAGGGATCCAAATTTGGGGTCATTTTCCTATTAGTGACAAAATGATGTGTAACAGGGGGGGTATTATTTTTGGAAAATCCCCATTAATATTACTAGCTTAGGTTTGAAAGGTGAAGGAAATATTCTTTGGGTGGAGGTATAGAACTATAAGCTGGGGAAATGAAATTGAAATTTAGCCAACAAAGGAAGTAATATTTACAATTAACAAAAAAACAAGAAAAATAAAAGGTTCATTGGGGAAGGAAGCAATCCATAAAATAAGCCCTTTTAGAAGGGGTGGATTTCTATAAGAGGGGGAAATGGTATTATTTTTAGAAAATACCAATAAGTTTTACTGTATTAGGTCTCAAACATGAAGGAAAGAGTCGAATGGGAAGGATTCTTTCGGTAGAGGTAAGAAACTATAATCCATGGAAATGCAATTAAAAATTGAGTCAAGGAAGGAAGTAATGTTCATGTTAAGAAAAAAGTAGAAGAATAGGTTCACTAGGGTAGGAGGAAATACCTTAAAGCAACATTTAGAGAAGGATGCACTCAAGAAGAAGAGGGGTGGTATTATTTTTAGAAAATCCCCATAATGATTACTACCTCAGTTTTAGAAGGACAAGGAAATGGCTAAATGGGATGGATTCTTTGGGTGGAGGTATGAAACTAGATGGTAGGAAATGAAATTAAAGTTGAGCCATGTATGGAATTAATATATACAATTGGGAAAGATACAAGTAGAAGAGGAGGTTCACTAGGGTAGGAAGTTATCCATAAAACAGGAATTTAGAGGAGGGACAACCTCCTAGAAGAGGGTGCATGGTATTATTTTTAGAAAATCCACATAAAGGTTGCTACCTCAAGTCTAGAAAGTGAAGGAAATATCCTGGGTTGGATCCCAAATGGAGTCGCTAAATTGTAATCCAAACAAATATTGTTTTGCAAATAGAACAAGATCTCCCTAATTCTTCTCTAGAAATACTTGAATCATTCAGAGGCAAACTTACTCGATGACCAAATAATCCTTCAATACTTTTGTTTTCTTGAGATCCTGCTCTACGTTTAATCCCTAAAATGGAATCTGCAATAACAGAAACAACACAAGATCAAAGCATACAAGATATAAATTAATTCAAGCTATTTCTAACCAAAAGATCAAGGAATCTTGATATACGTATGTAAACATTTAACAAATTGTATGAGAAAAACAATGCACTTTGTATTAAAAATGGGAAGATAATATTACAACCCTTTTGACCTTGATGTCATAAGCTCTCTTCCAAGAAATATCCAATCCTTTCTCTTACAATAATAAGTATTTTCTCTTAAATTTGACAACATAAGGGTACCTCAAAATCCAACCTCTACTCCTTTAGTCTGAATTGCATTTATAGGAGAGGAGAGGAGGTTTTAGGTCCATATTCTAAGGGATGAGATCCATAACTAGATGGGATTGGTGCCATGATAAAGGGGATGAGATCTATCATTCCTAAGATGAGGTCCAAATAGGTAGGATCTTGAGGTTTAGGGTGTTGAAGGAAGATTCCTCAACAAGGTTCTAAACTTTATTTTTTATTTTTACTCATGTGGAAAGGGTGTCACACTCTGTAAAGGAGAAAAGTGTGACACGTTGCACAGGTGTTAATGATTGAACATGTGGTGTCGCAGTTTATGTCTAGGAAAGGTGAAACACCGCTTAAAATTAGTGTCTTTAAGAAATGTAATTTAGGATTATTGGGATCTCCAAAATTGTTTTTCTTCCTAATTTGTAGGGGAATATTGAGAAATGTTCTTCAAATAGAGAGGGATCTAAATTTGGGGCCATTTTCCTAATTATGACAAAATGACGTGTAACAAGGGCGGTATTGTTTTTGGAAAATCCTCATATATATTACTAGATTAGGTTTGAGAGGTGAAGGAAATATTCTTTGGGTGGATGTATGGAGCTAGAAGGTAGGGAATGCAATTGAAATTTAGCCAAAAAAGGAAGTAATATTTAAAATTAGCAAAAAAACAAGCAAAATAAGAGGTTCATTAGGGTAGGAAGAAATCCATACAAGATGCACTTTAAGAAGGGGTGGCTTTCTATAAGAGGGGAATATGGTATTATTTTTATAAAATACCAAGCAGTGTTACTATCATACGTCTATAGCATGAAGGAAAGAGTCAAATGGGAAGGATTAATTGGGTAGAGATAAGAAACTATAAGCCATGGAAATGCAATTAAAAAATAAGTCAAGGAAGGAAGTAATGTTCACAATAAGAAAAAGGTAGAAGAATAGGTTCACTAGGGTAGGAGACAATCTATAAAAGTGGCATTTAGAGAAGGATGCTCTCAAGAAGAAGGGGGGTGGTATTATTTTTAGAAAATCCCCATAAAGGTTACTACCTCGGTACTAGAAGGAGAAGGAAATGGCTAAATGGGATGGATTCTTTGGGTGGAGGTATGAAACTAGATGGTAGGGAAATGCAATTAGAATTGAGCCATAGATAGAAGTATTATATACAATTTTCAAGGAATCTAGTAGAAGAAGAGGTTCGCTAAGGTAGGAAGCAACCCATAAAAGAGGAATTTAGAGAAGGGGCAACCTCCTAGAAGAGGGTGCATGGTATTATTTTTAGAAAATCCACATAAATGTTGCTAACTCAAGTCTAGAAAGTGAAGTAAAGATCATGGATTCACTCCCTAGTGGAGTCATGAAATTGTTATCTGAAAAATTCTCATTTTGCGGATAAAACAATATCTCCCTAGGCTTGGAAACCAATCTTGGTAAAAAAAAAAAAAAAAAAAAAAAAACATATTAATTATTCCCTAGAAATACTTGAATCATTTAAAGGTGAAATTAATCGATGCCTAAAATAAGCCTTCAATCCTTTTGTTTGCTTGAGATCCTTCTCCACTTTCAATCCCTAGAATGGAATATGTAATGACATAAACATGACAAGATCAAGCATACAATATATAAATGAATTTCAGCTATTTCGAACCAAAATATCAAGGAGTTTTGATATACCTATGCAAACATTGAACACATTGTATGTGAAAAATGGTGCACTTTGTTTTAACAATGGGAAGACAAGAATAAAACGCTTTTAGCTTTAAGCTCTCTTCCAAGAAATATCCAATCCTTCCTCTTGTAATGATAAGCGTTCACTCTTCAATTTAACATCAAAAGGGTACCTTAAAAGCCAACCCCTGTTGAAAAGTGTGCAACAAGAAATGCTTGTTGATAATGCAACAAGATGATGGAGCTTAGTGAAAAGAGTCGCCTTCACTAAGTGGGCCCGCAGGCTATTTTTGGCACAAGTCTATTTTTAGACTATGTCTATTTTTAGACATATGGATTATGTCTATGGATTGCAGGTTGCTGTTTATGGATGATTGATCAAGTTGGAAAAAATAGATGGACTTCTATTTTTAGACCATAGCGGACTGACACCACAGCGGAGTGACTGCTCAGTCTAAATATAAAACAGTCAAATATTATTAGCTCATAATAATATTTAGACTATAAACTTTGTCTTATTCTCTTGGAGCACTTCAGGATGAGCTACGGATATGATACATGCATATCCCAGAAGGAAATACGTGGTTACCTATGGGATGACTAATATCTGCATGCAGGACTTCAGTTAGAACTCAAGTGAGTTGAGTTTAGTGGACTGGAGGTGCAGTTGATGGAGTTGTGTTCAGTTTAGCTTTGTTAAACTGGTTGTACTTAGTCTAACTGGAAAATAGACTAGAGATGAGTTGGGTGAATTAGTTATTAATTAATTCACAAGTTATTAACTCATAATACAACTAATGAATACATCAGTTAACTCAGTTGCATGTCAGTGCATGTTCAGTTCAGTAGGGACATGTGTTAGAGAATCAGATTGCTATCAGTTGTGACTATAGTTGTGCATCAGATCTTGCACAATCAAGGGATTGAGTATGCCAATGAGTTTTCTCACGTATTTTCCCACATTGTAGCTTTTGTTCATGTGATTTTGCCAAGTAAATACGTGGTTGCCTTGGAATTATCATCAGTTCTGGAGCAGGTATTGAGCAGCGGAGGCAGGCAAGCAGCGAAGGAGATTTGAACCAGTGATTGATTCAGATCTGAGCTATATTGTGTGTAACAAAGGTGGAGATACTTGTGAGAAGTATTATGCAGTTGTAATGTTACATGACTCATTCATTAATATACAGATAGTTGGGGTTTTTAGCGAGATGCTTTCCCCGGGATACATACTGTGTTAATGTGTGAATGCTCTTGATGTTTTATTGTTATTGATGCTGCCATATTGATGATCAACGTAGAGGAGCTTATGTATTGTGTATGTTTTCCGCAATAGTACATGATCAGGGTAATCTCTGTTGAATATGTGTTAAATTATTCAAAATTTATACATCAAATACCTTAGTAGCTATCACTCCATACCTTGATCAACAACGTATAAAAATTACAGGGCTTATGGAAAATGATACTCAACAACACCTCACCAATACAACACTTGTACTCAACATATATAATTCTCATGACAACACACTATTAGTTCTGGTCTAGCACCAACAATATACTCCTGCACAAACCTGTCACTTCAACGTTAACCCCTACAACACAATGTTAACTATAAATAAACACATCATCCACCCTTGCAATCAAAATAATATCAACTCACAAATCCTCAACAATATGCTCTATTAAAACTTATATATAGGCACAATTATTGGTATTTGTCATTCCATTGTGTGCATAGGGTCTCTGATCTTCCATATGCACTATGCATACAACACAACAACATATATTCTCCAATAATTATAGGTACAATCTATTGAAAATGGCAACAAGAAAATGTTAAAAATAGAAGTGCTAAAAATAGCACTGCTAAAAATAGCAGTTTGAGTACCAGTGCTGGATTGGGAAACAGGGAATGAAAAATGGAAGTGATAAAAATAGAAGTTCTATATTTAGCAGTTCAGGATGGATTCCTATTTTAGTCAGTCCCTGGACTAAAAAGTAGGAAGTAAAATTCGAATTTGATATCAACAATAGTTTGAAAATTAATTAATTAATTCATCTCGAGTTAATTAGTTAAGGAAAATCAAACTTGAAGTCTATGTGAGGACATGCAATAGTTTCTCCTTTGATTAGGAATTTATCCATGAGTTAAAGAGATAAGAGTGAGTTGTAATATTGATTTGTAAGCAGTTGACTTAGTTTAACTTAGTCAAGTCAAGTTAGATTAATTTAACAGTTTGTTAAATTAATGAGAGTTCAGTTAGTTAATGCTTGCATGCATGTAACTACTGTATTTTAGATAACTGAGTATTCACTCATGGATAATTCATGCATGTCAGTTCAGAGAAAGACCTAGTTGATATCAGAAGAGGCACAATGTTCTATCAGTTGGATGGATTTTTCCTATAAAGGAAAATCATCCAAGGAGAAGGATTAAGGTTCCTTGAGGATTGTGCAGTTTTACAAGGTGTGAGATCAGTGTGAGAGATCAGTGTTACACTTGGTAACAGGAGGATCACCCAGGAAAAATTGCGCAAGGAAATAGGAGGCTTAGAGGACATAGGAGAAGGCTTAGGAGAAGTCTTAATTGCCTGTGAGCATCCAGGAGGATTGCACTAAGAGCTGGCTAGCTGTGAGAGCTAAGGCTTTGTGTAATCCTGATGTATTTCCACCTTCATCTGTGAGGATTGTACTAAGAACTGGCTAGCTGTGTGAGAGCTAAGGCTTTGTATAAATCATATGTATGATAATACAAAGAGTGGGGTTTTAGGCTGAGGCTTTCCCCGGGTTATATCTTCTGTGTTATGTGTGATTGATTTCTCCATATCAGTTATATGTGTTCTTATTGATGTTGCTCATGTTCG
This sequence comes from Pinus taeda, assembly GCA_000404065.3. Lineage (NCBI taxonomy): Eukaryota > Viridiplantae > Streptophyta > Pinopsida > Pinales > Pinaceae > Pinus > Pinus taeda. Next base: position 128,877 of record APFE031343767.1, read on the forward strand.
ATTAAGCTTCCGCTAAATTGTTTGTAGAAGTAGATCAAGTGTTTTGATTTAGTATATTGCATTACCAGGTGATCTACAGGTGGGAAATTCTACATGGTATCAGAGCTAGCTAATTTGTAGAAAAATTCTACATGGTATCAGAGCAAAGGCAATCAAAGGAGAGAACAATATACTGAGAGGAGATTTCAAAGTTTTGAGTTTTGGGTTGAGAGTTTGCAGAGAAGATCTAAAAATTTATGTACAATATTTTTAGAAACAAATAGCAGATTTTGATTCCTTGCAGAAAAAGACCCAAATTCAAAAAACAATTGTCTGGATCAGAGTTCAGATGAGGGAGATATCATTGATTTAAAATTAATTATTTTTCTAGAAAATTTCGTGATGGCGGGAAATATGAAACAGATTGGTGTGCTAGCCAAGAACCTATATGCACTTGAGGTACAATATGCATGCAAAGCCTTGAGGAGCAAGGCAAATGTTAGATACTTGGTGGTTGAAAGGGAGAGTAAATTACCTCTCAACATGTAGCCACAGAAGAAGTTTTAGACGATTGTGGAGGAGTTGTGATTGGTGAAGCAACTTTAGGAGGTTGTGGAGTAGCCACAACTAGAGAAGCTGAGAAGAGATCAAGAATATACATCTACTCATGCAGAGACCTCTAGTAGGGGGAAACTTCGAGCCAGGTGGGCAGAGGGATCACATGCAGCCATACCTCTAAGTAGGAGGTGGGGCGATGTGAAGTGATCGTCCTAAGGAGGAGGGACGAGATCCTTGAGGTACCCAACCTCTTTGATTCGCCTTTGCTACATGAGCCTCGATGAGGAGTAGCAGGACTGACTAATTGAGTAGAGACAGATGTGGATGGAGCGGCAAAGAGAGCTACAGTGCAGGAGTCCCAAGACTATATAGACCTAGCAGGCTGTAACAATGCGAGAGGCACATGATTGTTGAACTAGTGTAGGATGGCACAGGGAGGTGTGAAATGGTGCGAGATGCATGGAGTGTTGCAACAGCTCAGAGGTCAAAGAGGGAGCACTTGTCAGCAACAGGTAGAGCTTCAGCATCAGAGTATGTTTCTAGCCCAACAAAGAGGTCAGTTGGGAGTTTTTTTGTTCCCAGAGTTGTTGGAGCAACCACACTTGGTAGAAGTGTTGCATGCAGAACATTCCAAAGGTACAAGATTGGGTTCGAGGTTGAAGCATTTCTTGTTGAGAGGGAGTGTTGAAAATGGCAACAAGAAAATGCTAAAAATAGCACTGCTAAAAGTAGCAGTTTGAGTACCAGTGCTGGATTGGGGAATAAGGAGTGAAAAATGGAAGTGCTAAAAATAGAAGTTCTATTTTTAGCAGTTTAGGATGGATTCCTATTTTAGTCAGTCCCTAGACTAAAAATAGGAAGTAAAATTCGAATTTGATATCAACAACAGTTTGAAAATTGATTAATTAATCATCTTGAGTTAATTAGTTAAGGAAAATCAAACTTGTAGTCTATGTGAGGACATGCAATAGTTTCTCTTTTGATTGAGGAATTTATCCATCAGTTAAAGAGATAAGAGTGAGTTGTAATATTGAGTTGTAATCAGTTGACTTAGTTTAACTTAGTCAAGTCCAATTAGATTAATTTAACAATTTGTTAAATTAATGAGAGTTCAGTTAGTTAATGCTTGCATGCATGTAACTATTGTATTTCAGATAACTAAGTATTGACTCATGGATAACTCATGCATGTCAGTTCAGAGAAAGACCCAGTTGAGATCAGAGGAGGGACAATGTACTATCAGTTGCACGGATTTTTCCTATAAAGGAAAATCATCCAAGGAGAAGGATTAAGGTTCCTTGAGGATTGTGTAGTTTTACAGGGTGTGAGATCAATGTGAGAGATCAGTGTTACACTTGGTAACAAGAGGATCACCTAGGAAAAATTGTGCAAGGAAATTGGAGGCTTGGAGGGCAGAGGAGAAGGCTTAGGAGAAGTCTTGATTGCCTGTGAGCATCTAGGAGGATTGCACTGAGAGTTGGCTAGTTGTGAGAGCTAAGGTTTTGTGTAATACTGATGTATTTCCACCTTCATCTGTGAGGATTGTACTAAGAGCTGGCTAGCTGTGTGAGAGCTAAGGCTTTGTATAAATCCTATGTATGATAATACAAAGAGTGGGGTTTTAGGCTGAGGCTTTCCCTAGGTTATATCTTCTGTGTTATGTGTGATTGATTCTCCATATTCGTTATATGTGTTCTTCTTATTGATGTTGCTTATGTTCAATTAAGCTTACGCTAAATTTTTTGTAGAAGTAGATCAAGTGTTTTGCTTTAGTATATTGCATTACGGGGTGATCTATAGGTGGGAAATTCTACACAATCACACTATCTCACACACAATATATCAGTTCTGATTTTTTATGCTTATAAGTTCCAATCGCTCAACAATCTCTAGTTGCTTGATTTTTCTACATACACACTTTCTCTACATCCTAAGCTATCACAATGCAAAGGTTCACTCCATATGCACCCTCTCAACAAAAAGCATCTCTCTATAATTCACACAAGTAAGAGGATACATGCTTTGTCTAATTGCAGAGTCTATTCATGAGATGGAATTTAACAATAATGCCTAGCATCATCTAGATCGACCTCATCACCCCATTAAACCTTCTCATTAATGCATTCATAACTATTCGCTAAAGGTTTTTGGACCACATCAACTATTCATTAACCACAAAAACCAAATCAACTATTTGTTCAATCTAATCGACCATTACAATAATCACCAATATTACTAATGCATTCATACTCACTTGGAGGACCAAATCAACAAAACATTCTTGGACCAAATCAAACAAGCTATTACATCGCTTTACCTTGGGAAATTCCTTAGATCATGCCCATGGCATTATTTTAGTAGCTACAATAAAATTCCATTAGCACTAAATTGGTACATTGCAATAAGTGACACAGGTATAGAGGGCGAAAACCACAACACTTAGTTAGTGCTGCTTGGTGACACTACGTAGACCGTGGCATTGTAATGAAACATGGGAAAGTCAAAGGCTTATTTGACCCAAATCTCTTCCAACTTCTCCCATCCTCCTTTAAACATTTTTGTAGCACCCATACACTCTCTAGACACTTCCAAAACTCAACCCAACCATTTTATCATCAAATCATTAGTGCATCAAGCATGTTGACATCAATGCCAACACATATGGCTCCATGGTTGACATAAATGCTAGCACCGTGCTTCCAACAACACCAACAGGGGATAAGAGAGTAGTGAATTTGTACAATGGAAGTGAAGATTTATTTAATTAGGACCAACCTTCCCACCAAATTATTCCAAATTTCACTCCACTAATTGAGTAGAGTGGGATTTTAAGCATGTTGGGATGCCCAAGTACTTAAAATAGTCCCAAGAATTAGTTGAGGAGAAGTCCAAAGCTCAACCCAAATATATTTTTAAGAGTTTTCCAATATTTCAAGAATATATTTGAGACATATTCTTGTTAATATGCCCTCTTGGTGCCAACAAAAGGTTATTCAAAACAATTTATAATATTCTCACTATTATTAAAAAATAACCCCCTAACAGTAAGGTGTCATCTATGAAATGAGAGTGGTTGATGATTTTTAGCCCTATGACATATCTTATGCTCAAAATATTATCCCTTCTTCTCTCTAATTCCAACTAACTACATAGAGATTCTACCATAAAGATATAGTGGAATAGAAAGAGTGGGCATCCTTAATGCAAGCCTCTATATGCCCTAAAGAATTTGGAGGATATTCCATTGATCAATGGCGATGTCCATGGGTTGGAGATACACAAGGAAATCCATTGGCTGAACTTGTTGTCAACCCAAAATTTCTCCAAAACCTTCAACAAAATTTCATGACAAACTCTATCAAACACATTTTCTATATCTAGTTTGATGAACATTCCACTATCCTCTCTAGTTTGACTAGAATGCAATTTCTCTTGAACTAGCACCATGTTGTCAATGATTTTCCTCTTGCTTACAAACCTTCAATTTTTCAATATAATTTTGGGAAGGACATGTTTTAATCTTTTTCTCAATTTTTTGGTGATTATTTTATAAGAGACATTACAAGCGAGATTGGATGAAATCTAGAAAAGGGGGAGGGATTGTCCTCCTTTTGAAGTAGATAAAGAAATGAAGAATTAATACCATCTTTGATACAATTTTGATTAAGGGCATAAACCACCATCCTTACCAAGTAGAATTTAATGAAATCCAAAAAAAATGATGAAAAGTGGGTTGAAAATCCATCTAGCCTTAGTTCTTTATCAGGGATTAGAGAAAATACCACAAACTTTACCTACTCTTTTGATATTTAGTTAATTAGGGTTGCATTTTTCACCACAAAAATCGTCATAGGGATCTGATCTATCATGAAAGAGACCATTGTTGCTTTGGGGAGATTAAAATCCTTATACAACTTGTTGTAGTGTCTTATTGCCTCTTCTTTTATCCTAGAGAACTCACTAATTTGAATATGCCTTGATTTGATGGATTTAACGTTATTTTTCCAAAGGATTTTTTTTGCTTGATTGTGAAAAATCTTGGAGTTCCGATCACCTACCTATAGATAGAGACTTATTAGTTTTAAATGCAAATATTCCTACTCATTAAGATGTTTGTGGTATAGATCAAATTCTCATTGTTCGTTTTAAAGGAGTTCCATGGTTACTTCCTCATGTTCCATCAAAGTTTGCAAGATCTCTAGATTTATTTTGTGTTGGTGAAGTTTGATGTTGCAATCCTCTATATTTTCCTTGGCCCACTATTTTATCGTTTCCTTTTTCCTTTTTTATTTTTTTCTCCCAAATATAAATTAGAGATTTCACTTCCCATAACCTCCAAGATTGATTCACTAGTTCTATAAAACCCACTTTCTTTATCCATATTGGGAAGAATGGAACAAGAGTGGCCCATAATCAGAAAATTTCCTTATCTCAAGGGATATATGGATGCGATTAGAGATACTCCATGGAAGAATCTGAGAGGTAGCTGATAATTATTGCATGAGGAAGGTACTGACTACTAAAAATATTTCCATGTGGGTTGTGATGTGTCTAGGTCCTATCCTTTTATTGCTTCAACTATACTTGTTGGCAATATGATTTACATCTATCAAATCTAAATTCAAAAGAAGATCCTCCATACTTTCTTGGAACTAATGCATTACTTGTGAGCCCCCTTTCTTTCCATAGGGGTAAATAGTAGTGTTAAAATCTCCCCCCAAAATTAAATCACCTCTAATATCTGAGTCCCCCATGGAGATTAAAGAGGACCAAAATCCTTTTCTTCAAGAAAATGAGTAGGAATATAAACATTAAAAACAAAAAATACCTTTTTGGAGGGAAGAAGAAGCAACCACAAAGGTAGCCAATTAGGGGAGGAGTGAAGATCTACTAACTAAAAAAGGGAGGAGGTCCAAAGAGTGCAGAGTCCCCTAGAGTTTCCACGAGAGCCCATTACTCTTAAGTCACTACCTTTCCACAAATTTGATAATTTGTATAGGGTCTCCTAATCCCCAATTTCATCTCCACTTCAATGTAGATTCAAGAACATGGTTGTGTTATGAATGGTTCAACCAAATGAATTTTTTTCCCAGTTTGTTTCCAATGTTATTAAAAGTCTCTTTGTTCCAACAATGTAGAGGAAGAGATGGGAGATTAACCCACATTGGAACCATGAAAGGAACATCACATTTTGGGTTGAAATACATGATCCATCTACAAAGACATAGATCTTGGCCCCCCATGAAGTAAGGCTTTATACAAAATATGAGACCTTTATAGGATTTGTCCACAAAGAGAAAAGTATAAAACCCCTTGCTACATAAAGCTATAGAGACTTGAATTTTAAGGGACAACTTTTAGTTTTTGTCAACCCAAGTTCTCAAAGACCTTGAATATGGACATATGCCCATAAAATGACCAATTAGGCCCCAATATGCTAGCTTGAGGTCCATGGGTCTCGAACCATAGGCGTGGATTTCTACCCTCATGATCTTATCAATTTTTTTTAATAAATTTTGAAGGCTTTTCCTTTTGAAACTATGGCCTCATTGTGACCATTGCATTGAAAGTTTCTATAATGGGGGATGGTGGAGAGGGGGGGTGGGGGGGGGGGGGGGGGGGGGGTGGGGGTGGGGGGGGGGAGAGGGTAGGATGCATGCACATGAGTCCCACTTGATCATGAAACGATCAATCTATAATGATTAGGCACAAAAAGACATGATCCTTACCGGAATAGGCCACAAGGGTTCAATCAAGCCACACAATATAAATATTAAAAACTATTAATATTTTTCCTGAGAAAAAAATCCCGTATTTTTATTCATATTTGAAATAAAATACATTTTTCATATACACACAAAGATGTGTACATTCACCTGGATCTACCCAGATCCATGTTTGGCTAAGTAATAAAACATATACATATGCTCATAAATCATAACAAAAAGTTCATCCCACAAGGACCCAAAATTAGAAATAAAATACTAAAAAAGAAAATGTAACTATAATGCATGGGGGGAGATCAACCCATGTAGTTTCTTATCTTCCCTTTCTTTCCTTCCATTTTCTGAATCTGTTGCCAATCCCTAGCTTTGTGCTCCATTGGAACTAGAGCCATATCGTTAACGAATGTCTCTAACGTGAGCTCTTTGTATGAATACAACTATCTGAGATGTGTACATGCTTTGTTCCCATCATGCCATCCTCATATTAAAATCCATTAATTAAGTTCAATTTAATAATTAAAAGAATGATTGTTATTCTTACTTTTTAGGTTTTATTTAGTTATTAACATATTAATATGGGATTGACTTTTTAAAAATTTAGTTCATCTTAAGTAGTACATTTGAAATGGGAAAATGTTTAAATTTATTTATAAATATTTTAATATTTTTAAAAATATAATTTAAATAGTTAAAAAAAATATTATTCATATTCAAATTATTTTTTTTTTCCAAAGGAAAAAAACCGTAATTTTATTTCAACTTTTTAAAAAAGGAACAAGATTACGTTTTGTAGATATTATTCACATTCAATAAGAGAAAACTCTCATCTTGTGTGCTTAAAAAAACTAAAAAATATAAAAGAAAGAGAAGTTAAGTGTTGTAGTAATCACTTAAAATCTCTTGTTTTTTTTTTGTTAGACCTTCTTCCATCCCCCTAAGTGTGAGTCAATTGAAATTGCCAAGTCTCTCACATATTCTTATGGTGGAGGTTCTTTGTCTAAATCATAACTTTTTGAGGCATGAACTCTCTTGTTTCCCACCATCTCGTCCACTTTATGTGCCACATTTTTCTGTTATTCAGGTTCATGGATTTCTTCTGATACTAAACCATTCTACCAATGGGTTGAATTTCCATCACGTACTTAAGTACTCCCTTCTTCTTGGTTTGATGGGTTCTCTATGATTTCCCCATCTTCATCCTTTTGTTTTTTGAACCTACCCCCTTTTTTTTTCTTTTTTTTCTTTTTTTTTTTCTTGAGGGCATGTGTCCTATAAATTTCCTATTTGGTAACATGAGAGGCATTTGAATGGATTATTTTCATAATCCAGAAGTTGAGTCCACTAGAAGGTTTTGTGTTTTAGCTGAATTCGGTTAGGTAGACCTTTACTTAGGTCTATTTCCACACAGATTCTAGTGAAGGTAAACAACCCTTTCTTCATTCTTTTGGAGTCCATCTTTTTAAATTACCCCAAAGTGTTTTCAATATCCTCAAGAACCTTGTGATGACAAAAAGGGAGGGGAATATTTGATAGCCTCACCCATACTGACATTGTTGAGACCATCATTTTTATGGCATAAAAAATAAGGAACCAAGGGGTGATGAAAAGCTCTGCATTTCCCTAAAACCAATGCTCTTCTTTCAAAACTCTCTCCAAATCCTCCTGGGTATTGAAATGAACAATGAAAAAAACATTTTTGACATAGGTATATGTCACAGTTGTTGGTCTAGGTTGTAAAAACCCATTGATGAAAAGCATTGGACCTGGATCAAAACCCATTGAATCTACGAATCATTTCCTTGGATTGAAGAACATAAAAAAGTTGATTTACCCCTGTTAAGTTCACCTCCATGATGGGCGCTTTTTGTTGTTATTCAATAATGTAAGGAATAGGATTGTATTGTGGCATATCTTATGGCCTAGAACCCTTGCTTCCTCCCACATCCTTGTAGGAGACTGAACCTCCTAGGTTCCTAGACCCTGAAGCACCCCCTTGTAACTTTAAATACAAGAAAATGGTGGAATTTATTGAAATATGTTAATATTGCAACTGAAATAGATCCTGAAGTTGCTTCCATTAATGAAGAAGACACTATATATCTGTATGAAAACCCAATCGATTCTTTATATTATGCTTGAGATTCACCACATGATCCAAACCTAAGACCCAAAAAAGGAAGGACTTTCCTTTTATGGTCTTAATAAAATTTTAAAAATCCTCCCCCTATGACAACTCTTTCAAATCTCCATCCAACCCATATCAGTAATGGCAAGGAGGTTTTTCTAGTGGATCTGTGCAATTCTGAGAGTTGTTGAGGTTGTGTAAGCATGGATCTAATCTTGGAGCCCAAAAGGACCAGAGGAATGGGGCTATACATACTTGATCCAATTCGATAGCATATGTGGGATCTAAATAGGCACACAATAGATTAGGTTGTAGCTCATAATAATTTTGAGGTGAAATCTTGGATGTCCTAAGTTTCGCAAGCATTGGGGCTAAATACTTCAGAGCATTCTAGAGATTATTCGAGCCTAGGGCTCGATGCATATAAAATGAGTTATTTTAGAGGCATACGATGCCTTCATCCAGCCATTTCTCCTACTCCTTGACACTTCCCATCAATTTATTCTACATATTCAAGGGTCTCCAAATTGCCAAACATTCAACTCTCTCTTAGTAAGTCAAGCAAAGATCTTGATTTTCTTTTGCATTATATCTAAATTTTTCTTTTCATATTCAAATTCTACTTTATAAGATTTATCTATTAATTTTTTTTTTAATATCATTAATTAACATAATTAAATTATAATCTTAAACAAAATTATAATTTAGACATCTGTCTTCCAGATCCATCACATAAAAATATTGATTGCCAACATGTTTTCTTGGTTACAAATCCATCACCACTCAAAATTATAATTCTATTTTAAAAAATATAAATATATAATTTTATTATCTTTTAAAAACTCTAATACCTTCTTAATTTATACACGGTATCGCACCACTTTAATCTTCCCAAATCCTTGTGACACATAATTAATGTATATGATATAAGTTTCCTAGCCAATGATTAATGTTTTGAAACATATTATTTGCATTATATTAATATTAGGAAGTTATCCCCATTCCATTGAACATTATGAAGATGATATTTCGTGAGGAAATTGAAGTATAACTCAAAAATATAAGTGGGGTTAGTATGTTTGGTTATTAAATTTTATGATTCATATATTATAATTTGAATGGGTTTAGTGATTAAGAATATATTGTTTATTTTTAAATTTTAAATTTATATATTTTTCTTTATATTAAGAGAATTGGTAAATTTATGATTTATTTTTAATCATGGAAATTTCTCATACACTTATCACCAAAACAAGAAAAGATCTTTTTCACCAATTTAATATCTAAATTAATAATAATTCTAACATCAAATTACTTCAATTTACCTCTCACACATATCTATTAAATATAAAATATCTACCCTAACAAAAATTGAAGAAGAGAATATTTTTCAGTTCCTTTTAATTAATAATTTTAAGGGGGTTGTGGCTAAACCCTTTAAACCTAATGGAAATATTCACCTTCATAACAACATGGGTAAAAAGGACACTTATTTCCAAATTTTTTATATTAATTAACTCAATGAATGTTGTTTAATGAAGTAATTGCATTTAAAAAATGCATTAGAAAACATATTAATTTTGAAATGTACTATGGTAAGTAGACAAATTTATATTAATTAACTCAATGAATGTTGTTTAATGAAGTAATTGCATTTAAAAAATGCATTAGAAAACATATTAATTTTGAAATGTACTATGGTAAGTAGACAAATTTGATAAGACAAGAATTTCAATCTTTTTTTAAATATTCAACTTTTATGTCATATTTTTTTATGCTTATCCTTATTCTCAGGATTGATGAAGAGTTGCAATTTGTTTTAATGGTGCTAGTATATGGAGGAGTATAAGGTTGTAGTTATGCTTCCTTTTAGATAGATATAAACTCTCAAGTTAACCTTACCTCATAATTTAATGATTGTACAGTCTCCTCCTTCTCTAATTGGTGTACTTCATTGTGTCCATTCTCCTTAATGCAATCTTCTAGAGTCTCTATTTTTCTATCTCCTAGTTCCTTCTCATTTAAAACCTTAAAAAGTTTTGTAGGGGTTATTATTTAGGGAAGAGAAAGTGTTTTGGTTATGAGGGTAGAGTTGTTGGTTGGATAAATTTTTTTTCTATTAATATTTTACGTTAGTTTTTCAAGTGGCTTAGACCAATTTTTTTGGTTTTTCTTGCATTTGTTGCCAAAGTTCCCACACTCATGAAAATATTGCACTTGAATAGGAGATGCTTTCAATCCAACTCTTAATGATGAGAAAATCCAAGCTAGCTTCAATTGTGCGTGTTACACAATAATTTGTCACCGTTTGTCACCGTCCCTGTTACCCCTCTCCCGCATCTTGGAGGACCCATTCTGGGACTTGTGAGAAGTGACAAGACTTGAAACCACTTGCCTTATTCACCTCTAAACATGAGTTTCATATGCCCTTAAGACATCTCCTGCTCATTGCCCTTAAAAACAACCCTTTTTACATTAGCGCTGGTACCCTGTGTTATGCCCGCACCAATGGGGAAAATCCTATTGAAAGGGCGTACCATTAGCGCTCTGTCCCAGAGTCGCAATCGCGCCAACCATTTTGGGCAAATTTTTGAACTAATCAAACCTTCGAAGGTTCTGTCCAACTCATTCACCAAACTGATTCCAAGTTGAGTGAGGATGGTTTGGCTTCGAATCTCCTTGGATGGAAAGTAGTTTGCCACAATTCCATGGAAGTTTCTAAGTGATGAAGCCAAATCCATGATTGTGGGGGATTGACCTTATCTCTTCCTTTTCCTCTATAAAA
>APFE031343768.1:0-12696 GCA_000404065.3 Pinus taeda
ATAGATAGATAGATAGATAGATAGATAGATAGATAGATCGAGAGAGAGAGAGAGAGAGAGAGAGAGAGAGAGAGAGTTGTCTATATTACATGCAAAGGAAAAACTTAGAAGAATTAGATTATATTTCATATAGAAAGAGGAATTCAAGAATTTACAACAAAAAAACTTCATATTATTTGCAGACCTTCGTATGTTAAAAAGGACAAGAAGAAAAACAAACAAATACCAAAAATACGCAGTGGCTATATAATATTGTAACAATTGTTCAGGATGAACATATAGAACATACAAACGTATAGTCACACCATATTATTGGAAGAATTATAGTTAAAAATATGTAACCATATCTATAAAATAATCATTATAATGGCTGACAAAGTACAATGAGGTATTTTACACATAAAAGCGCACATAGAATCCTTATAGATGATACATAGAACCCTTACACATATGAAATATAAACCCTCAAAGGAAGGTCTCATATACAGAATTTTAAAAGAAAGTTATGTTTAAATTATTTCTTTTTTAAATTATAACTCAAAGTACAGTGTGGGCTGAAAGCCTAAAACACTAAAACTATTTCAGTTCTAGAAGAAATGTATATCCTATAAAGTTTAGGGAATAAACTAAAGAAGACAAAATTAGAAATATAAACTTTGTCAGTTGTCTTCACACGAAAGACCTCGCCCTTATATAAGAAGAAACCATAGGGTTGATGTTTTCTTTGACCCGGTAAGAAAAGGCCCTTGCCAACAATGTTATATGAGAACAAATCATCTTATAGACAACCTAGAAAAATAATATCTGGCATGCATAAATAGTTTATGGAAGTTAGTACACAATATCAGATATACAATTAAACTCGGAAAGAAGAATTAAAATAAAAATCTTAAGTATAAGAGAGGCTATTACCTTGTATGGTAGTCATAATTCTTGGGTACTTTATGTACAGAGAGGAAAGGAGTTAAAATTAAGAAATATGTGAATATAAATACAAATATATGACTTTAATAATCAAAGTAACCATTCTGAGAATGGATAGAGAAAATTATAAGTTATATAGATAAACCAATAGGGGACTAATATGGGTTATTTTCATAAAACAAAAACCCATATTGGAACTAATGAAATTCCTAACAGAAAAATTAGAAAAATTCATCATGGATATAAATTGGTGACAAAAAATAAAAAGAAGTGAGAATTGTGGTGAGTCCATTATCACACTAGTGCCAAATATAGAAATAAATACTCTAAACATAATGAAGTACAGATAGATGTGAGTAATCTCATTTTTACAGATATTCACTTAAACAAATTTGAATTCAATTGACTAACCCAAAGCAAGGACTTAAAGAGATAAAATCTCTATACATGAAATATATAAGACAAATATCTCTCAAATAGCCATGAAAATTAAATAAAGAACTCGAAAGAGAAAGCCCTTCTGAGAAAAAAAAAGAAAACTTTTGTTGGGTAATTTCAAAAACCCTAAAAGCTCTAGAAAGGTATAAACCTTCCCATAACCCTAGCAAATTTAGGAATAGTTTAGACAGTAAAATTTATAGAATGATGAATGGAGAAATTCGAGAATCCAAATATTAGTAAGAAAAAAAATAACAAAACATTATATGATAGTTTAAAGAGAAAGTTATTAGAAAAAGTTTGTGTTAAAGAGTATTAGCAATAAATTCTAATAGAGAAGGCTTCAAGCCTCACAAAAAGAGAAAATCTATGTAGAATATACAACACAATGAATACAAGAAAAATGTTAAACATAGTTTAAATAGGGAATTGCAACCATGAATTCAAGAACTCAAATGTCGTAAGAGAAGATTTAAATAGACATATCTCTGTAAACAAAATTAGACATGTAGGTGACGAAATTTTGTTCCACTCGACAGAACATGAAGTCAATTGTTCTTAAATAATAGATGGTGATAAATAATGCCACTAGAAGGAAAATACATACGCTTGGCGAGTAAAATCGTTGAAACACTGGCCGCAGAGTGACATGACTAACAGATGACTCCAGAGGAATGAATGTGGTGTAATGGAAACTCAGCAAAGTCATTAACCTCGCCATAAAACCTAATGAAACCTCTGTCGTCAATAAGATAACAATCAATTCCAACCATTGATGTGTTAGGTCAATGAGCCATACATGGCAGTAACTTTAACTCCATGCATAGATACAGAACCATCCAGAATTAACAATATTAATGCATTGTAATCCCGATGAAAAATGTTATCGAAGGTGTAATCAAAATAATACCACATGCATAGATAACTATAGGAGTGGCGCGATTCATATGGCCAAGACTTTGTTAAGGAATTACAATGAATTGTAATAGTCTGTAAATGCAATTATTACTAAGGTTAATATCATTCACATTTAACACAAAATAGATAATCTAATAAAAGCTATTTGTTGTTCCAAGGCACTCTACAACCCAGTATAGGAGGGAGATGTTCCTACTTAGTATAGGAGGGAGGTGTTGTCACCTAATGTAGAAGGGAGATATTGTCACCTAATGTTACATACACAAAAATAGATAATCTAATAAAAGCTATTTGTTGTTCCAAGGCGCTCTACAACCCAGTATAGGAGGGAGATGTTGCTACTAACCCAGTATAGGAGGGAGATGTTGCTACCTAGTATAGGAGGGAGGTGTTGTCACCTAATGTAGAAGGGAGATATTGTCACCTAATGTTACATTAAAGAAAATAAATATAGGAGGGAGATGTTGCTACCTAGTATAGGAGGGAGGTGTTGTCACCTAATGTAGAAGGGGGATATTGTCACCTAATGTTACATTAAAGAAAATAAAAATAGTCAGTTAATTAATGAAAAAATAAAGAATAATATTGAATGAATACCATAAAATTAAAATTAAAAAATATATGTTAGTTAATTAATACTAACATCCACAACCCAGTATAGGAGGGAGATGTTGTCACCTAGTATAGGAGGGAGGTGTTGTCACCTAATGTAGAAGGGAGATATTGTCACGTAATGTTACATTAAAAAAAAAAAAAAAAAAAAAAAAAACTCAGTTAATTAATGAAAAAATAAAGAATAATATTGAATGGATACCATAAAATTAAAATTAAAAAATATATGTTAGTTAATTAATACTAACATCCCATTCCTTATTCGGCATTACTTTGATCCCTAACAAACAATATTAGATTAGGCTTTGTCTGTAATGTAAAAAATTATATAATATTATTTTCCAAAACGTGAAACTAATTAAACATAACTCATATTACATGTAAAATGTTGCGTGAAATTATAATACAAAAATAAAATATTGCTTGAAAAAATTAAGGTTATGTATGTGTGCACTAAATTTTATCAAAGTAAAAAATAATTAGCATTTCATATATAGAAATTAAGTAAATTTATATCATAGTTAAAAATGTTAGTGTGTGAGTTAAATTTTCTCAAAATAAAAAACAATAAATATTTATGGTATATAAACCAGCAGAGATCCATCTTAACTCCAGATCTACCAAGTCCCTAGAGGGATCAAATCTTTCGACACAAAAACCTTTTTTTTTAGTGCAAAACTATAAAAGGTTTGCACCTCAAGAGATTTGTTCCCTCTATGCACTTGGTAGATCTGGCTTTAAGATGAATCTATGTTGGTAATAAGAACAAACATGTTCTATAAAAAAAATTGTAATGAACAATTTTAATTAATTATTATATATTATAATTTAAAAAAAAAAAAAATATCACTAATTATAAATAAAAATAATATTTTAATTTATGTTAAATTACTTATAATCATATTAGAGAAAAAAATGAATATATATTCAATGTCATTAATCCATATATATTATTTAATAAATTAAATTTGTAACATCTCAATTTTTATATTATGAAGTTATAGATATAAAATTGATAGGGTAGTTTACTTATTTGGATTTAATTATCATGGGAAGTTAGTTTAGTCGATATTAATAGTCATGCCTATTTTGGAGGAACAGTGGTTTCTTACCAAGATCTTAAAGAATCTTTACCAAATATCCTCAATATAAAGGAGAAGAGGAATTGTAGCTGCTTACCAAGATCATAATGACTTCTTGCCAAATATCCTCTACATAAAGGAGAAGAGTTATGACTATAGCAATGAGTGTGACTTCTTGCCAAATATCCTCTACATAAAGGAGAAGAGTTATGACTATAGCAGTGAGTGTGGGGTCAACGTAACTTGCATCCTCAAAACAATCTTCTAGATTATCCATGTATATACCAAAAAGAGTAGGGGATAAGGGACACCCTTGCTTGACTCAAATATTGCAATTAATCTCTTCAGTCCAACCCTCAGTGGTCCTAATCTTGGCAACAACATTTTCATATAGCCTTGTCTCAACTACGCTTAGCTATAGAGGAACCATAATCTCTTTTATTCTCTCCCAAAGTTTTGTTCTCAGAATGATTTCAAAAGCTTTCATAGAGTCAACAAAACAACATAAGAGATCAATTTTATGATCGTTCTATTCTTTTTTAGTTATCCTAAGAGTAACATGATGGTACATCCTTATGATATCTCTTAAATCGGACTTGGTCTTTAACTCTTTTACCATGGCTTTCAAGCCAAAGGCTAATATTTTTTCTATAGCTTAGCTAAAATGTGGCTAATCATAATGGTTCTATAATTAGAGGGAATGATTTTATCCTAAATTTTAAAGATAGACACCATAAGGCTTTGCATCCAAGGCTTGGGGAAGACTTGCTTCACTACTAACTTGAAGAGTTTGTAACAATGAGGGATGAGGATAGGCTCTTTCATTTAAAAATTTGAGCTTCGTACCTTTAATATCCTTATCTTTGCCATTAGTGAGATGCTTAAACCCATGCTCAATGACTTCCAAAGAAAAGATAGCATCCTCTATAGGGGCATTCACAATGGTGCCATGGCATTCACAATGGTGTCCATGGCAGTGAGGGAACTATAAAAGTTTTAAGATTAATATTTCAGTTCTTTAAGGGAATCAATTTTTTTGCTTTTGTTTTGCATATCAGAATTTTCCTCCAAAACTTTTTAAGATCAAATTTAAAAAGTGCAATAATTTATTTTGCTTTCTATATACTTCTTTTAATAAATCTTTGTAAAAATTTATCTTATTTAATATTTCTATAAAAATTTCCCTAATTTCTTCTTTTAGTAATTATATAATATCATATTAAATCCATCATTTATGTTATTCTATATGACAACTAAATAAAAATAATAAATTATTAATATTATTTTTAAAATTACAAATTTTAAATCCTAATATAAACCATTTAAAAAAAATACCTATTTTAATATTTTTTTTAAAACATGTACTTTTAACTCTGGTAATTCTTTTGCATATAACTATGGTACATCAATCATGCACCAGTGTTATATTAGAAATAAATTATTAAATCTTTACAGCATCAAAAACACATTTCCATAATATTTAATGAAACATAAATCAATACATAATTCAAATTGCAATTCATTTGTCTGGAAAAAAAAAAATAATAATAATATAAATCATTACCATCGTGGAAAATGAAAATTTATATACTATCATTAATAAGGAGAATTACAAATTGCCAAGCACTCCATGGTTTTTATTCTCCTTGCATGATTGGTTGGCCTTATTTCTGTTTGGTTAATTATTTAAAATTATTAGAATAATATAACTTATTAAAAAAAATAAAAATATTTATTAAAAAAATCAATATTATTATAAAAATAAATTAAAAATAAAAAAAACACTTTTTATTTAACTAAATTTATAAAATTTTAAAAATATTTTAAATAATTCAAAATATATTATTATAAAAAATAATTTTGATTTTTAAATACCACATTTACATATTTTAAAAATTAATTGTTAAAGTATACATTCTTAAAGATTGATTGAAAATTCGGTTGAAAGCTTCGCATTATGTTATAATTGTGTTTCTTGCATTTTATAGACTATGGTATTTAACCTAATAGAGGCATCAGTGAAGTACAATGCATATTTAAACTATTTAAAAAAATACTCTAAAATTTTATACATAAAATTTACGAAGTTAAATTTTTACATATTATTTTTATAATTATTATTGTGTTAAGGTGTTTTTCAATTCAGAATGGGAGAAATGTTGTCGTATCATGTAAACATTAATAGTTTTCAGATTTTATTTTTTGGCAATCCATGATTTTTCCATAGTATTCTTAACCCATGGTTTTTCTCATTATATTCTTCTCTATGTAACATATTTAAAAGGTTGCCTAATGTTTTTTAAAATCAAGGTTGCTTAATGTTTTTTAAAATCACAATTTTCTGATTTTGCTCAATTTATAGTGTATTGGAAGAGATGTTGTCATGTAAACATTAGTGGTTTTCAGACTCTACTTTTTGACAACCCATGATTCTTCCATAGTATTTTTAACCCATGGTCTTTCTCATGGTATTTTTTTCTATGTAACATATTTAAAAGGTTGAGTGTTTTTTTTTTAAATCACAATTTTCTAATTTTGCTCAATTTACAGTCTATGATATTTGCAGTTTTTCTTCTAGCACTTTAATTAGATATATTTTTAATTCATTTAAAACTAACGTCAAAACTATCTTACACATATTTATATTTTTCACCTTTAATAGGAAATAAAACATTAATAAATACTAAATCTTAAATTAAATCATTTATTTTTAATATAAAAATGTTAAACCAGCTTAGATCCATTTTAAGTCTAGATCTATCAAGGGTTGAGGGGATCAAACCAATCTCTTTTTAGATGCAAATTTTTCCTCAATTTTTACACTCAAAAAAAATGTTTCCACCTTGAAATATTTGATCTCTGGTGGTGGTTGATAGATTTTGAGTTAAGATTAATCTAGACTAATATTTAAACATTATAAGTAAACTACCATTTCAATTTATATACACTTTTAGAATGATAAAAAAATTCAGATGTAAATTTAATAATTTATTAAATAATGTACCTGGATTAAAACATTGAAATATATATTTATGTTTTCTCTATATATCTTAATAAAAGTAAAAATGAACATAAATAAATTTCCATTTAATGTTAATTGATAATACTTATTCTTTATTTCAAATATCGATACTATTAAAATAAGTTTAAAATTTTTATTACTTTTATATAACATGTTTGTTCTTATTACCATATAGATCTTAACTCTAGATCTACCAAGTCCTGAGAGGGGTCAAATCTCTTGAGGTGCAAATCTTTCCTCAAGTTTTACACTCAAAAATAAGTTTTTGTGTTGAAAGGTTTGATCTCTAAGCACTTGGTAGATCTAGAATTAAGATGGATCTATGTTGGTTTATATAACATAAACACTTATTAATTTTTATTTTGAGAAAATTTAACTAACATACCAACATTTTTAACTTTGATATAAATTTACTTAATTTGTATATTTGAAATATTAATTATTACCGCACACCTACACTAACTTAATTTTTTCAAGCAATATTTCATTTTTGTAGGTGTTATAATTGCATGCAACCTTTTACAAGTAAGAAGAGTTGACTTATGTTTAATCAGTTTCATATTTGGAAAACAATATTATATGGTTTTTTACATTACAAACAAAACCTAATCTAATATTATTTATGTAATGTCTAGTTAAAAATCAAAACAAAGCAGAATAAGAAATCAGATAAGTAAGTTGGTTTAAGTTGGTATAGAACATCTCCCTCCTCTACTTGGTTTAAGTTAGTATAGAACATCTTCCTCTCCTCTACTAAACTGTAGAATGCCTCTTAACAATCCCCCCCCCCTTAATATTAATAAATTCATTAAATATTAATCTATATGTTTATATGTTATATATTTATAAGGTTATATATATTTATTTATAGTTTTTTATTGATCTCACACCTACCATAGTTCTCTCTTGTATTGTAGATCAAAATATATTAGATCAAATTATTATATATAGTTATATAATATATTTAACAATTATAAGACGTTGAGACACATTGAGTTTCACAAGCATTGGACTACTCTAATAAATAGTGCCTCTCTCTCTCAACATTCAAGGTATTTAAATAGCTTTTTTCACTCGTTGACCACAACCATCCGCTCTACAATCTTCAAACGGGCAACTCGATTTTTAATGTTGTTAAATAAATACAATGGACTATTTCATTGGGTTATAAATATTATTCTTAAAAAAAAATAATTTAACGTATATATTTCACAATGTAATATCAATATTTATGATTAAAATTTCAATTAAATCTTCATATTGTGAATATTTATGTGCATTATATTATTCTATAAAGTATTTTATAATTAAAATGTTTTTAATAATTTTCATTGAGTTGAAATATTATTATTAACTATTTTAAAATCAAAATGGAATAAAAAAAATTTCAAGTTGTATTTTTTACAAGTCAATAGGAATGTCTAACTCTTATGTTAAGATAAAGTTTATATGATGATGATGATGGTTAACCTACGTTGAGACCAAACATTGGTCTATGGACCTAAAAAACAAATTATTTGTTTTGATTTAAGATTTTGTTCCTATGCTCAAAAAGCTTGGAGAGAAGCCTCTGGAGCTCACTATAATTTTGACATTGTAAAAGGCTAGGAAGGCCAATATTAAAAGAAATTTATAATAAAAAAATATTTCAAGTAAATTATTTTAATATCGATTAATTAACTACGACAAATTACCAAACACATAATCTATCAATTTTCACCAAATTAATGAAACTAGCACAACTAAATTAATAAAATAGTTGATATGCAAATTAATAAAGTAATTGATATGCTTAAATGAGCACCATTTTCCACTTATAATAATACAAATTAATGTATTAAACATAGAAAATTAATTTTATATATAAAATTTAAAAAGATAGTTTTCCAAAAAAAACTATTAAATTAAAAAATTAATAAACCACTCTTAAACACATCAAACTATTAAATTAAAAATTTAATAAATCACTCCATTAAGCACATGATTTAAATGACACAACAATATAATTTCATTTTTCTTTCATTGTATTATACTTTTATTACATTTCTTTTATTTCAAGACCATTTACATATATTTATTTTTTATTTAATCTTTTTATAATAATATTTATAGATACAAAAAAACTCATAGCTTTAAAATAAATATTTAATAATGATATTTAAACAATTTAAACCATCACAACATTTCATTAATTGTTTTTTGGAAAGATATTATTTTATGTTTCCATGCATATCAAATTTAACTTCAAATTGAAATTTTCAATTAGAAAAGTGTGAATATTTAATTGTTATAATGCATATTTAGATTTCTATATTTTTATTTCTTTTAATTCAAGATCAATTTACACTTAGCTATGAATTATTTTTTGCATAAAACACAAGTACTAAGCAACAACGTTGCATATTACACTTGTCATATTTACTATTTAAAATAAAATTTTGATTACATATATGGTTTAATATTTAATTGTATAAAGTTTACAACTCAAACTTATAATTCTAGTAAATCTCTACTAAATTTTAAACGAAAAATATACCAAAAACCCTCTAAAAATATATAACAAAAAATACAATTTTTTTACCTATAATAAAAACTATACACCACAATCCCCCAATCGGGGTGTTTTTGGCGGTGGGCAGAGCATTTAAGTTTATGCAGGTGCGAAAGGTTTTCAGGGTAGTGGAGGGCCAGGGAATGATAGGCCGGAGCAGCCGGACAATTACGCAGGATCACGCTCCAAGGTGGAGCAAAGAAAGATTGGGGAGGAAGGGAGGCGGAGATGACCGGGCGTCAGACAAGGGAGGTGAGGTTGCAAGTACGATCGAAGAGTGAAAGGACAGGAGCAATAATCGAATGAACAGGTGGCAAGGCGGACATGCAAACATCGCAGGCGGAAATCGGAGGGCGAGGATGAATAAAGGAGGGTGGCACGAAGGAGGACAGAAGCAAAGGGAAGAGCGAGAAGCCTGGGAAAGGAAGAGCGTGGTGAGGGAGAGCGTCAATTGTAAGAGAAGGCAGCGCAAACAGGATTCTAAGGAGACCGGAGCAGAGACGACGGGGAAAATGGAAACCAGAAGGAGAGTGAGAAGCGAGGAGACTGACGCCACCAGGGAACGCAGCAACTGGGAAAAGAAGGGAAAAGGTGTGGCGAATGAAGAAGCAGGCGGGGAAACTGTTATGGTCACAGATGACTCAGAGGACGAAGTCGAAATGTTTGAATCGGATGAGGAGAAACGACAGCAGTCTCGAGCTAAACGGGGAAGGAGTGAGGAGTATGAGACAGAGGATAATCAGAACCGGAAGGGTGAAGATTGGCAAGGCCGCGAGCGAGGGGGAGCCAGAGAAACTGGTAGTGCGTCGGGCATGAGAAAGCAAGGAGAGGGAGGAGAATTTAGAAGAAAAAGAGGCAGGGGAGGACGGAGGGGCCAGCGAGGTCGGGGTAGGGGAAGAGCAGGAAGCCACAGGGAAGAGCAGGCACCAACCTATGTTGGAAAAACCAAAAGAACTGTGGGGAAGAAAGTCCAGTTTGCAGAAAGAGTCTACTATGAGAATACCAACAAAGATGTCAGAAGGATAATTCAGCAAATGGAGGAGGAGGCTATTCAAGGACAATCTGATCCTGAGATGGAGGATTGGGTTTACCTTCTCCCAAACCCTAGTAATACGAGAGGCCGCATGACCCTATATAAAAAAGCGTTGCACGTTTATTGGGTCATGAAGAGACTGCTCGCCAAGGCAATGGAACAAGTAGCCATGGAAATGGCTGAACTGTCTCAAGGGATTCCAAATCTCAAGAAGGAACTGAGGAATATCCAGATTACTCTGTTAATGCAAGACAAGAAAATGGATGAAATACAGCAGCAGCGAAAGCATTGCCACCCCGACATCAAGAAGGAAATGGAGCAGCAGCTAGGAAAGGAGGCGTAGTTTCGGTAGAATATATCTCAATTTTGCTTTTATGAAGATAGTAGATAACAGTTTAGACATTGAAGTTTTTTGTGATAAGTATAGAATCAAGATAAGGAAAATTAGCAGTCTCTATGAATGTATGGTTTATTTAGCATGGACAAGTAGGCTTAAGACCTTCTATTTTTGGATGGCAGTAAAAGACCTAAGGTGGCCAATATACCCGGTTTCCTTTCGGGGCGGGTTGAGGCCACTACGTATATGTAATGGTTTTTTATTCGCAGAAATAGAATAAAAAAAATCCCTCCGCAGTTTACAAAAAAAACTATACACCACAATTAATTATTCAATCTAAACCACTTTAAAGCCTAAATAACTGTCCCATTATGAACTATGGACAATGAAATAAAAATTCCAATTCATTATTAATGTGTTTGGGATAAAGTGTCTATCACACGGTGGTTCAACAGATACAAAAGACTACAAACAGTCTTATCTGAACGATTTATTTTTTAAGTGTAATTTTTTTTTCGAAAAAAATGTTTTTGTATAAAGTATATTTTAGTAATTTATATTTAAATATACACCGACGGACATATTTAATAAAATGTTTTTTATTTAAAACCAAAAAAAAAATATTGAAATAAATGTTTAAATATAGAATCTATTTCAAATATTTAATGGTCTATTATTTATATTTGAAAAAAAAAGTGTAGATTTATTTTATATTTAAACAAAATAGTGTAATATTTTTTTGTTTTTACTGGAAAATTTTATTATATTATGGTTAAAGATTTATAAAGTAATTATTATGGGAAATTTTCAATATTTGTGTAGTGATTATCTATAATATAAAAAGGGAAAAAAAAAAGTTGAAATTATCTATTTATCAATTTTAATATTGATCATCAAAAATAATAAAAATGAAAAAAAAAAAAAAATTATCTATCAATTTTAATTTTAAGTAGTATTGATAAGAATATACAAAAAGAAGTGCTTGAACATAGTTTAATTGATCACCATTATATGAAGTAATGTGTAAATTAAGAAATCCAAGATTCAAATTCTCAAGAGTAGTTAAGTCTACTAGTACTAAGCCCTAGAGGTATAGTAGTAGGGGACGAAATCAACCTAATTGTCAATTCTTCTAGTTTAAAAAAAAAAAAAATCAATTTCAAATATCAAAAAAATATTTTTCCTATTTTTCGTATTGAAAGTTGAAACCACCCATAATAGTAGTAGGGGACGAAATCAACCTAGTTGTCAATTCTTCTATTTTACAAAAAAAATCAATTCCAAATATCAAAAAAATCTTCTTCTTTTCTGTATTGAAAGTTGAAACCACCCATATCACACAAATCAGTGTTGTCCATCATTGAGAATAAAGAGTAATATTCTATTTCATTAATGCAAATTCATAAGAGTAGATGCTCACTATTTAGTTTTCTAACTTTAGTGATAGCACTTTGAACCAATTTTATGAGGAATAAAATTACTGGGTAAATTTTAGGCCATGAATGAAGAATTTAAAAAGGACATGAAGAGATATAGTTGTGATATCATTAGATTGAAAGAATTATACAAATATTAGTAGTAAAAGAATAGTTTGTATAAAAAAACATGCAAAATAAAATTGGATTCTAAAAAGTTGTTGAGTGGTTGAATGGTTGAATTTAGATAGTCCTTTTTATAACTATCTAAATAGATTAAATTATCTAACATATAATATTTAGACAACTTTATCAATAAATTCATATTAATGAATTACTCCTCCTTTAATAATAATAATATTAT
>APFE031343770.1:5090-31215 GCA_000404065.3 Pinus taeda
AATATTAATATTAAATTTAATAAGGTGTCTACATGACATGATAACAAAAATATAATAAAATTTGGAATTTTAATGTGGTAAAATTTTTTGTGGAAGGTAAATTTATGATCCATTCAAATTCAAGGTATATGATAAGGTATATTTTGAGCATGTACATACATACTTACAAACTGCCCTCATACTGGGTCGTACAATATGCATCTAGGCACAATAACATAAAAAAATTTCTAATGTTGTTCATAACCTAGATCTAGTTGAATTTTTATTTTTAGTAAAACAATATCATATCAACTCGGTTAAATTATTGATGGATTAAATTTTAGATATTTATTTATTCTAAAATCTGAATTATGGGATCTACAATTTTTTCATAGAGGCCCAATCAAGCCCTTGGTTAAATATGTAAATGGCTCGATTAAGGGTTTAAAAAACCCTAAATCGAGTCATTTGAATTTAAAATTTAAGCGCTCGATCGAGCCTCTGAGCTCATAAAATCCACAATTTAAGCACCCGTTCTACAAAATTTTCTGCAACGCCATTTTCTACCCTAACGGACTTACAACAAAATTTTCCCTTAGGTGGCAGAGCTAATCATGTTGGATTCATGAAGGAATCCTCTATCCAATGGCATATGAGTTTGACATTTTTGAATTCATATGATAATTTTTATCTAATTTCTTTTAAACATAATGTCTGAATTTCTTTTGGACAATTTTAAAGAGGCTAAATAAAAAATCAATAACATAAAATATACACAACGAAAAAATTTCAAAAAAATATCACTATCTTCATTTACAAGTCCTCTTCCAAAAGTTACTTTTGGTTTTTCAATTGATTTAAATAGTTGAAAAAAAACCTTATGCTCTGCAAAATCCAATTGAAATATTACTTTGCCAACTTCAAATAATAATAAAAAATATAATTTTGCATTAAAAAATATTTTTTTAATATGAAAAACTTAGCTCTCTCTATATGTAGATCATGCTCACATGTCTATATTTTTTTTTAAATTACACATTTTAGACTAAATTATGCTACGTGAACACACACATACCTCTTAAGATGTGTGAAAATTTGTAAGGACAAGCCTTTCATTTAATGGAAAAATGACATGATACGACACTAAAGTTTTTTGCAATAAATATCATTAGGACAACACATAATTCCCCACAAATTATGTTTTTGTAAAAATTATGGTGTGGATTTGCAACTACTCATGAAGTTTTAATCAAAATCACAAGACACAAACCTACTCTACTACTCTGTAGACATTAATCACACAATTTAGAAAAAAATGAAACATGCAATAATAAATATCACACATGCACACAATATTTTTCATGGGAAAAGAAATTTGCTAAAAACCCTAATCCCTACTTGTATTAATATGATTAATAGAGATGTATTACAATTACTTTGTTCAACTGAGCAAAACCTCCAAGTGAATAACCTATCTCCCTACTCATTGGGAGCTCTGACCCAAACTTAGTCAATTTCTTCCTCTGCTTGAGCTCCTATTTCCTTAAAAAAATCATCGAAAAATTAGGCCTTTATTATTTAGGACTTTCCCCAAAATGGATTGTGCAATTCCCAAGGCTGATCATCGGACTGCATGCAACACCTATACAGTCAAGACTAGCCTACAATTGATGTTACAATGTATTGGAATCTCCACCACAACTGGGGAACTCAAATTCAATACATGCACTAGCTACTTTGGGTTGATTGATCAGTTAACTGGATGATCACTGAATTTGACTGAAGCCCCATTGCACAACTGACCTTCCACTAGTTCCTCCAATAGTTGGCACTAGTTTAACTAAAAACAACTTGAGATAACTGACTTTGATTGCTACAAATTAGAAATCACACATGCTTAACTAAACTCTAACACCTCCAACTCGAATTTACTGAGTAAACTAGGTGACAAAATCCATGTCACACAAATAAACTGCATACAAGTTGTCTGCCGATGTGGAAATTCAAATTTTCTCAATTTAATCAAGGAAAAATCAAATTGAGAATTTTTTGTTTCATTTTTCAACACTCCCTCTCAACAACAAAGGGATTATCAACCACTCCTATCCTGCACCTGTGAAACTTGAAATTCCCTCTTCATAAGGCCTTTGTCAAAATGTCAGCATCTTGTTCCTCTATTAGAATGTATTGTAGCAACATTATCCCCCTCTACACACAGTCCCGTAAATGGTGATACCAGATATCTATATGTTTGGATCGATCATGAAATACATGATTCTCAGAGAGCTTGATGTAACTCTGATTATCACAGTAGATCATAGTAAGATCCATCATCTAACCAAATAGTATAACAAGTATCTTTCTCATCCATATCACCTCACATGTTTCTTTTGCTTCTGTTGAGCTGAGTGCCACAGATATTTGCTTCCTGATGTACCAAGAAACAACTATGAACCCAACATTGAAAATTCCACCTGATGTACTTTTTCATTCTGATGGATTCCTTGCCCAATCTACATCTATGAAGCCACATAGCTTCACTCCCTCTGCCCATCTATACCATAGTCCAAACTGATTATTACTTTTGAGGTACTATAAAACATGCTTAGCTTCCTTCCAAAATAATTTGTTGGTCCTAAACATAGCTTGGCTCAGTTGGTTGACTACATAGCACATATCTTGTCGCATGTTCACAAGATACATTAGTGAACTCGCTAGTTTTCGATAAATGGTAGCATCTACTTTCTCACCTGAAGTGGCATATTCCTTCCTCTAGTTGGTCATTAGAGGTGTCTCCATGGGTTCACAACTCTCCGTGTAGAACATCTATAGTATCTCATTTGCATATTTTCCTTGAGATACAAACAATTCCCCATCACCTTGCCATCTTCCAAATCGAGGAAGTAATGCATGAGACCCATGTCCTTCATTTCAAATTCCCTTACAAGGTACTCCTTGCAAGATATGATCAATTGCTCATCAACAATTAAAATAAAATCATCAACTTATAAGACAATAAGAAGAAATTTACCTTCTACTAAGATTTGATAGAGGTTTGCATCCGCTTCACTTTTGGTGAAGCCCAAACTGGTGAGATAGCTATCGATCCTGGTGTACCAAGCATGGGGTACTTGTTTGAGACTGTATACTGCTCACTTGAGTCTGTACACATAATACTGTTGATCAAATTTCTCAAAACCTTCTGGTTTCTCGATGTACACCTCCTCCTTAATAACCCCATTGAGAAATATTGTTTTTACATCCATTTGGTGAATCTTCCACCCCATTTGTGTAGCAGTGCAAGAATTGGTCTAATGGATGAGTACCTTACTACATGAGTAAAGATATCCTCATAGTAAATGCCATCAACTCAGAGTACCCCTTGGATACAAATATGGCCTTCTACTTCTCTATGCTTCTATCTGTTGCATGATTTACCTTGAAGATTCATCTTGAATCCACAACTAATTTATCTAATGGTCTTGGGACCACATCCCAAACACTGTTCTTTACAATGGATTCATATTCTTCCACCTTTTCATCAGCCCATGTAATTTTCTCTAATGATCCCTTGAAACAGGATGGCTTAGTATCTACAAGCTTAGTCATTAGATCCATGTAGCCAGTGCACTGATCAGGTGACCTTCTCTGCTTGTGCTGATTTGAAGGAGAACCCACATTTTCCCTCGCATCATACACAAGTCTCTTAGATTCTTAGGTTCTTTTCCTTCCTTCTCTAGATGGTTCTGCTTGATTGGTTGTCTCCACTCTCTACTACTTAATTTTTGGTTGCTCTACAACTTATTGAGCCTCCTCGTTTGGAGCTAAAATCTCCTCTTCTAGTGGGATCTGAAGCTCCCTCTCAAGAGAGCATTGCATAACTTTTGACTCGTCAAATTTTACATCCCTTCTCACAACTATCATTCTAAGGGATTGCAAGTACACATCGTAGTTATGGTGTGTTTCTATGTAGCCCACAAATACCCCCAATTTTTTCGTCGAGTCAAGCTTCTTCCTTGATTCTTTGGAGACATGGCAGTAAACAGAGGCTCCAAAAATCCTAAAGTGCAACACAACCGACTTCCTCTCCGACAAATCCTCCTTCGGTTTAATCATATCAAGAATCCGATGAGGATTCTATTTTTGTAAATATATTTTTGTGTTTCATGCCTTAGGCCACGAATTTAGAGGTAGGCCTTGTTCATGCAACATCTCCCTTGTTGCTCCCACAATGCTATGGTTCTTTTTCTCATCCACCTCATTTTGTTGTGAGTTGTGAGGTGTTGTTAACTCTCATAGAATGCCTTCTTTCATAAAGAATTATTGAATTCATTCAACATGTATTCACCTCCGGTATCGCTCTTGAGGGCCTTCACCTTCTTACTAGTTTCTTTCTCAACCAGTTCCTTGAATTATACAAACTTGGATAATGTCTTATTGTTCTTCTACATGAAGAAGATTCACCAGTTCCGTGAGAAGTCATGAATAAAAATGAAAAAAATATTTTTGTCTGACAGTGAAGGATGTCGAGAAAGGTCCACAAACATCAGAGTGAATCCTTTCCAAGGCTGCATGTGCTTTGTTGTCTCAATCATGGAATGTGGATTTTGTGTACTTCCCATGGTACATCCTTTGCATACACCCTACTACTCAATTTCTCCTTTGGGGAGGCTAGTGGTTATTTGTTGCTTAATATTCAAGGTGACATGATGCAAATGGCCCAACCTTTGCATACACCCTACTACTCAATTTCTCCTTTGGGGAGGCTAGTGGTTATTTGTTGCTTAATATTCAAGGTGACATGATGCAAATGGCCCAATACTTTGTTCCAAAGTTCATCGACATCGCGATTTTGGACCTTTTCGTCCTTTATGCTTAATGCAACACATGCTTCCACATCTATCTTATACATGTTCTTCACGCGAACCCTGGCCTGCTTCACATGTATTGTGGCTATGTGTTTCAAGAATGCCTTTCCTTTGTTGAAGTTCACATCATAACCATAGTCTTCCAAAACTTCAACAAAATGGTATTTTTCTTAAGGCCTGGAATGAACATTACATCCTTGAGTTTGAGAGGGGATCCTAATTCCCTTTGAAAGTTGAGTGTACCAATCCCAGTCATGTTGTACCTTCCATCATCCCCCAACTCAATGTGCATATGCAAGTCTTTCTCCTCTAGGTCACCGAAAAATATTTACACCCTGTCATGTGGAATGATGCACCTAATTCCAAGTACAACATGCCCCCCATCATTGTGCTTGCCATGCATGCGATAAGGGTAAAGTCAAGCTAAAATTGTGAAGCCAAGGTTGCACATGCTTCTCCTCCTGGGGTCTTATTTCTTTCCTTTTTGTGTGGACACTTCATGGTATAGTGCCTGAAATAATGACAATGAAAGTATTTAATTTTTGACAGATCTTTCTTCTTGCCCCCTTGGCTGGACTCTGGTTTGGATTGAGATTTCTTCCCTTTTCCCTTCTTTCCCTTTCCAACCAATGCAAAATTTTCTTCATCCTCACCCTTTAATGAAGTCCTATCTCTATTATTTCACCTTATTTCCTCCTAGACCAAATCAGACCATAAGCATTCCCAATTCAACAATTTATCCCTCTCGTTCACTAAATCTTGGTAGTTATGGTAACTCTTAGCAAGGCCTAGAAGCGCTAGGATTACCAAGTCATCTTCTAGAACATTAACACCAACCTCGCCATGTCCATCACAACATTGTGTGAACCTCCTTAGATTCTGTGGAGTAGTGTCATTCTTTTGCATCTTGATACTTTGAAGTTTATCCTTTAGTGCCAGCTTCCTGCGGTCACTATTGTTCTCGAACAATTCTGTCAGTGCTTTCCACATTGTGAACGTAGTTTCTTTTCCATAGAATTTGAGACAATGTGATCATGTACTCCCTGCAATATTATTCTCCTCGCCTTGGCTACATCTTTCTTCCATTGAACCAGGTCTTGGGCATTAGATTTCGTTGGTTTTGCAACATTTGTCTTGATGTATTCTAGCAATCCATTGTCATCCAATACTGCCTCCATGTGATCCTTCAATGAGATGAAATTAGATTTTCCTTCTAAGGAATACTCTAGACTCATTCCATTGAAGGTCATCTTCTCAGCTCTAAATATATCCTGCTTCATTGAACTTCAAATTTAATCCTCCTGAGAAATAACTTCAAAATTCCTGCTCTAATGTGAATTCTACTCTAATACCATGTAGAAATTATGTTGTATATTTTCAACTTCTTATGAAGTTTTAATGAAAATCACAAGACACAAACCTACTCTACTACTCTACAGAAGTTAATTCACAATTTAGAAAAAAAATCAAACATGCAATAAGAAATAACACACATGGGCACAATATTTATCATGGGGACAACAATTTTCTAAAAAACCCAATGTCTGCTTGCATTAATATGATGAATAGAGATGTATTACAATTTCTTTTCTCAACTGAGCACAACCTGCAAGTGAATAACCTATCTCTTTTCTCACTAAGGAGCTCTGACCCAGACTTAGTCAATTTTTTCCTTTGCTTGAAACCTTATTTCATTGCGCAATTCCTTGAAAATCTAGGCCCCTATTATTTAGCAATTTCTCCAAAATGGATTGTACCATTCCCAAGGTTGATCATCGAACTACATGCAACACCTGTACACTCAAGACTAGTCTACAACTGATGTTACACGGCCTTGGAATCTCCACCATAGTCGGGGAACTCGAATTCACTGAATGCAATAGTTATTTTGGGTTGATTGATCAATTAAATGGATTATTACTAAGTTTGATTGATTAGTTAACTAGAATATCTCTAAGTTTGACTAAAATCCCATTGCACAATTGTCCTTCCACTAATTCCTCCAATAGTTGGAACTAGTTTAATTGAAAACAACTTGAGCTAACAAACTTTGATTACTACAAATTAGCAATCACACATGCTTAACTAAACTCTAACTCCTCCAACTTGAATTTAATGAGTAAACTGGGTGACACAAGACATTTCACACAAGTTAACTGCATCCAATTTGTCTGTTGATGTGGAAATTCAAATTTTCTCAATTTAATCAAGGCAAAATCAAATTAAGGTTTCTTGCTGCATTTTTCAACACTTTTTACCTTGTATCAAAATTCATAATGCTTATATGAATTTTGGTGGCTTCAATTCTATAAAAGAGTAAAGTTTTGAAATTTCATCGCTACATTTGGCCTCAAAGTGTAACCCATCTTCATGCATTCACCCCACAATGAAAGACATCTCTGCTTAGCTCTTGCATCTCTAGATGCTTCCTCTATAAATCCACACTTCACACAACGAAAGCCACCTCCACATAGCTTTGTAGCTATTCCTTCCCCTGCACATCAATGAAAACTAAAAATGAAAATGAAAATGACAGTTTTGTGACGAAGCAAGAACTTGATACAATGTGAAATATGTGCATACGCATGTTACCCACACAATTTTT
Source organism: Pinus taeda (assembly GCA_000404065.3). Taxonomy (NCBI): domain Eukaryota; kingdom Viridiplantae; phylum Streptophyta; class Pinopsida; order Pinales; family Pinaceae; genus Pinus; species Pinus taeda. Next base: position 12,543 of record APFE031343770.1, read on the forward strand.
TTCATTTCATACTAGTCAAACACAAATTTCATGCCATGGCATTGTAGCGTACATTTCATAGTGCATAGAGCTTTCATTATGTGAAGTTTTCTCTACACTCCGCACAATAATAAAGCTTCCACACAATTCATATACACTCTGTTTGTTCTTGCTACAGCATGACTAGTCGGCTTCTACTAATAATTTCCCAATATTGTAGTTATCGAGAATAATTTGATTGATGGAAAGACTATTTGGAGTGTTTGTGGAGGACATCAATCATTTTTTAATTTGTCATAAAATTATTGTTGAGTCAACAATTTGCTTATAGTTACACGAGTTCAACGTTTCAAATTTATAAAGTCTCCAAATATTCATGTTCCAATAACAAATAAAAATAATAGTAATCGGTAGCCAATGTTGTAGCACGAACAAACAGAGTGTGTGAAGTTTTTGGAAGCTTTGTCATTGTGTGGGCTGTGGAGAAAACATTGCACAATGAAAGTTATCTGCACTCTACATATAACAATGGGATGTTATGGAGCACATCAATCATTTTAATTGGTCATAAAATTATTGTCGAGTCAACAATTCATTTCCAGTTATGCGATTTCAATATTTCAAAGTTATAAAGTCTTCATATATTCATGTTCCAGTTACAAATAAAAACAATATCAACCGACAACCAATGCCGCAGGATGAAGAAATAAAGCATGTATGAATTGTGTGGAAGCTTTATCATTGTGCAGAGTGCAAAGGAAACTCTACATAATGAAATATCTCCACACTTCAGAAATAAAGGAGTCGTGTTGGTGGTAATTCGGATGACTAGGCATTCTGAATCACTCAATTCCACAATTGCATAATCATACTATTTCCATTTCCATCCATCAAATGATGCAAGATTGCTATTTTAATTTTAATATCTATCTAATATATATATATATATATATATATATAATATATTATATATATATATATATGGTTGATTTAATTAGTTAGGTTTTATTGAATATATGTTATATTGTGGTGTTTTTGAAATATACATTAATATAATATTTTAGTACTTTGAAAATCATACTTTTAGTTTTAATATACAATTATATTTCAAATTTAAATATATAAGGAAATTATATATAAGATAAACTAATTAGATTTAATTTTGATGCATTAATTTAAAGTTTAATGCTTTCGAATAAAGAATGTGGTAGTTCGTAATAATGTGTGTGACCCACACTAGCATATTACTAAATAACCATTTGGTGGCATTAAAGTGCACTATAAATTCTAAATTCCATCCATTTTTGTTGAGAGTTTGATTGCCCAAAGAAACTAACAATATGGTTGGCTATCTTGGAAAAACTAATATCACTAGTCACCTCAAAATCACAAAATCAAGGCTACAGTAAGAATTGGGTTATAAATATACAACTAAATATGTCGAAAGATAACACTTCAACACTTCACCATTAAGAAACACATATGGAGTACATAAAAGAGTCAAATATGTGTCTTAAGTATGAGGTTTATTAAGGTACCCATGTGCAAAATAGATTCTTAGAAGTAGAGAAATGGAGAAACCCTTGTAGGAAAATATTCCTCCCTAAAACGGAGAAAATGACATAAACATATGATGGGAGGACTTAAGAGGACCCTTTGAGGACAACTTTCTTTGCCCCAAGCATCAATCACTATTAAAGAAAACAAGGGAATGCCAAAGGTTTAGTAAAGATGTTTCAAATTCACGCTTTAGTAGACAAATACTCCAAGTTGAGAACACCATCTAGGATGAGATACCAAATGAGGTGTATTTCAATCTCAATGTGTTTTGCCCATTGATGTGCCATTAGGTCATGAACCTTGAATCTACAAAGTGGTAACTATCATTTTTGCATTATGCCATGTAGTAAAACCAAATGATAATTAGCTAATGCAATAATATTGATTTAGGCAATTCACTCAAAAAGATCTTTCCAAGTTTTCAAATTAAGTTTTATTTCATAGTTATCCAACCCAATCCTTCTTTCATTTTCTTCTAAGACTAGGAAGAGAAATGTGGGATGTTTCAAACCACCTACTCACTTGTTATATGAGATCAACCATGGAACTCAAAGAGTTGTGTTGTCTGATGGACTTGACAGCTATCAAACCTTTCATGGTATAAAATCTAAAGAAAGATGTTATGCAAGAGAGGAAATCATAACCAAATAACCAAATTCACTAAGAGAGAAATTTTATATAAAAAGACTTGAGATATACCTATATGCATCTAGGAACATCAAATTTATAGATCCCAATGGACCCATACACTTATTTTTTCTCATTTCCATCTTAGCACATTCTAGAATGAACCCACATCATTCAAATCAAATTATGAATCCATGACACAAGCCTCAACACTATGATCAGAGAGAATCAACAACCACAACCATTGGCATAGCTACCTTCATCATCTTCTCAATGTGGTCGCTTCTATCAAGAATAACAAAACACCTTCCCTTTTTAAGCTTTCTGAATAATATGGCCATTAATCATTGACCACAAAATAAAGACTCCTAAAGAGAAAATCTCTCTTCAACTTTTAGGCAAGTAACTTAGCCCTTGCATCTTAGGTATGTACTAAATGTGATGTGGCTTCTCTTCTTTGTTTAATTATTTTTTGGTTTTAAGTTGTTTAAGATTTGACATCGCATTGAGTTGTATGTTTTGATAGGAAAATATGTTAGGTCAAATTTTGTAAGATTCAACATTTTTAAATATAGAAGAAGGGAAGATAAACTAGCCAATGCCCAAGTTGGAATCCAATTAGCTACCACCACAATTCCTAGGCTAAAGTGAACAACTTGCAAGCTAGTGCTTAGCAAGAAAATTATGACTTAACAAAGAATGAGATGTCTTAAGACACATACGTATGAGGGGATCTCACTCATGGAGGTGTCTACCCTTTTAGCCTTGTCATAATGAGTCATAGACTATCAAAACTATAACACTTTATTTGGTAAAATATTATATTGAATCCATATAACTGCATTAGGTAAGATGAATAAGATAACATGGATGAAAAAAATATATCTATGAGGGGATCCCACTCATGGAAGCCTATACCCTTTTTACTCTTGTCATAATGAATTATAAACTATAACACTTTGTTTAGTAAAATATTATATTGAATCCATATAACTGCATTAGGTAAGATGAATAAGATAACATCATGAAAAAAATATACCTATGAGGCGTCCCCTCATGGAAGTCTCTACCCTTTTAGCCTCGTCATAATGAATCATAAATTATTGGAGCCATAGCACTTTATTGGATAGAATATTGTATTGAATCCATGTAACTGCACTTTATTCGGTAGAATATTATATTGAATCCATATAACTGCATTTGGTAAGATGAATAGGATAACACGAATGAAAACAGCATTGACTAAGGCTTTATTTGTTGGGTGGTTGAGTAGCATATCTGCTTATGAATGAAAATCTTATTTGGCCACCAGATCTGGTGCGTGCATGTTATCACCTTCCATAGTTGGATTGTTGCTTATTCTTGGATTATACTCTTGGATCATTCCCCTAGCGATTATCTAATGTGGGATGGAAGGTGGGACGATCAACAAATCCCAATGAGTGCACACAGACTTATGTTTATGTTTGGTTGTTAATCTCTCTTTTCTTCTCTTACTTTTTTTCAACACAATACCTAATTCATTAGAAAAAAGGGACGGAGATCTATCAGACGCAGATATGTACAATCTGCTAAGTAATGATCCGTTGGATTCTCCCTCTGGGACAGGTGGTCGGACGGCCCACAAGCTGCGAGAGTGTATACAGGCTTTGTTTGGTTGTTAATGTCTCTTCTATTCTCTTGCTTCTTTCTTACAGTCACCATAACGACTGCCTACCTAATCCATTAGAGGAGAAGGGAGGAGATGAGCCAGACACAGAGTTATATATATGTTTGCTAAGCAGTATGTGGAATTCAGACCACGAGGGAGAGGAAAATGGATGTATTTTGTGTGTTATGGTCATAATTCCTCCCATCTATCCATGTGTGTCGCGCTCTGCCAGCGTGGCTTATTGCAAAGGGGAGATGGTCTCCCATTCGATCATACGCTGTGTCAACGCAATGATGAGCACCGGCTTTCGCGTAGAGGAGGTGGCAATGTTGAAAAACATGAAAAGGAAGGCATTGGAAGAATGTGCATGGGGCCATGGACACTATTCATGTGCACTCTAATCTGAACGCAGGCGCTATCCCGACTGAGCTTTACATTTAATTTCAAAAAAAACAAAAAAACGCATCTCTGCGTCTTGACCTTGCAAGACCCAGAGGGTGCTGCCGCTAATCTGCATGGGAGACCCCATTGGCTTCACAAGGACCACACTGTCCTGGATTGGCCAGATAGTTTATCCCTCCTGAGCTTCATTGATACTCTTCAACAAAGCGCCTCCAATTCGATTCTGAAGAGTATTCTGCACATCCATGGATGCAGCTCTCACGTTCTTCCTCCATCAGCATTGTAAGAGATCACATATTTTCAGATTTCATGTGCACAACTTTTGTGCTCCTGTATTCGCTTTGTAGAGGATTGTCTGCACACTATTAATGAGCATATCTGTTATTATTATTTAATACCATATAGCCAGTCTCTGAACCAGATGTGAACTTCTTTCCATGCTTATGGAGAAGCCTGAGTTTTAAAAATATATATTAGTTTAATTTTATTTTTTCCTTCACGTCGTTTCTTTATATTTATTTTATTTTATGTGAATTATAAATTTAAGATATTTAACCAAACTTAATATCAAGGGGCATTTTGGGAGTGAAAGCCTCATTTTTTTTTTTTTAATGGATAAGTGATATGGTTTTCGAACAATAAGGATGATGATGATGAGAGGGTTGTAATCACCACTGTTTTGACAACTAAATTATGATAAGTTTTTGTATTTTTGGAAAAAAAAATAGTTTTTTTTTTTAATATTCTAAAATTTAGGCTAAATGCTTAGAAATATGTTATAGTAGTTATAAAAATCTATTTTGTCTAAGAATTGTTTATATGTGAGATTTTTTGGGGTTTCCAAAGATTTCTGGGCAGAATTCAACTAAAAAATTGTGGTCAAATTTTGATTTGTGTTGTTTAAACTGTTTTTTTGACTGCATATATGGATTGAGCACCTTCAAAAAAAACACTTAGACCATAAAGAATTCACCCATCAAATTTGTGATTGCAATGAATCTGATCTAGATTCTAAACCAATTAAATTGTAAAATACCCACAAAAAATAAATAAAATAAAAAATAAAAATAAAAAATAAAAAATTCTCACAAATAAACAACTTTTATCTAAACCTACCTCTCCAGAAATTCTCCAGTAGTGCTGGTATGTGTGCATTAATTAATGTGAATCGTATCGCAGTTGTATAATTCCAACCCTATTGAATTCATTCCAAGTGAGAAAAGGGTTGAAATAAATTTGAAACGAGGTCATGTGAAGACCTCTTATTTTCACAGAAGTTTATTTTCTAAAACATGACGGTTAACAATGGCAGCAGTTTGAGTTTTATTAAACTAGATTTGAAGAGGGTGTATATACATTTTCAGTTTTAGATTTCGCCCGTCACGTCGTAATAAAAAGCCAAGAGTAACCCTTAAGATCCAAAGGGCTTGGTCACCAATCATATCAGAATCTTGGTATTAATATTATATTCTATTATGTACTGATTCATCATGTGGTTATCTATATATATATTATTATAGTTTTAAAGTGTATAAAGAAGAAAATTTTATAATGCTAATTCCATGAAGTGGACTGCACATCAGACTTAACAAATCCCAAATCCAAAAGCCTTAGAGTCAAAGAACAACATAAAAAAATTTGAATCATTTTGAATATTTTGGACTCTATTAACAACATCCAAAAAAGATGACCAACATTTCCAAAGAAAAAATCAATTCAAACCCCACGATCAAAAAATCTTCAATCATCTTTGAAATCCATTAACAACATCAAAAAGATGTTTGATGACTAACATCCGGAAAGAAAATGTCAATCCAAACCAAAAAAGCTGACTAACGTTTTGGAGAATACCAATTCAAACCAAACCCTAACACTTCCACAAGGTACAAACTTGCTCTATTTTTGGTGGAATTATAAATTTTATTTAATAAATTAATAAATAAAATTCTATTTTAAAAGAAAAAACAATGATATTTTTTTCCACAAGAAAAAATGTTGCCTTTATATTAAATAATAAAGTCTAATACATTTGTTTTGGAGAATATGTTTTTATCATTTACTATGTCTTATGTCAAATATTCCAAAAAAATATTAAAATGATACTAAATGAGAATATAGCATATCAAGAAGTGTCTTCATATTCCATCTAGTTCATATGTGAAAGAGCATATAACAAAATAAAAAAGAGAGCAAATTGTTGTATACAGTTATGAAAATTTAATCTGTCCCTCCTCCCTTATGTGTGTATCCTCAATAAAGAAGAAACTCAAGATTCCATAGAAACTCAAGATTCCATACATTCCATTGAGGCCAACTTGATTCCATATATTCCATTGAGACCAACTTTTGTTTAATATGTCCCTATACTTAATAAGACAACATAGCTAGCATTCCTGCTGCTTAGTTTAATTATTGAAAGTTGAAAGATATGAAACAACTATTTATAACATATATTTGGATAGTTATGCTCCAATTTAATTTTTTTATTTTATTTTTTTATTAATGTTTTCTTCTTTTGCATTATTGATTATGTGTAAAAAATAATAAAGACTTTTTTTTCTTTTTCTTTTTCTTTTTTTTTGTTACGAATATTATTTAATACTTGACAAATCATGAAAGTCGTCACATATTATTTCATGTTCTTCGTCAATGAGAGAAGAAAAAATATAATAATACATAATAAACTTACCTACATTTAAAAAAATAAAATAATGGTAGCATTGTTATCATTGACTAGGAAAAATTTTAGTAATCTTCACAAAATAAACTAAAACCAATTTATTGTGTATAATATCAATTTTAATATGCAAATAAGATTTTCATCACAACTTTGTGATGAAAAGAAGTAGAATTTCCTTTATAAAATAAAATAAGTATTGCAGGTAGATACATCTCCGCAAAATAAATTTAAATATAAAAATTCTTATAAGATATACATTTGTGTTGTATATCTAATTTAATGACCATACACGTGACAACCAATTGAGAAAATTCTATATTTTTTCAAACCCGATAAAAACGAAAGTACCAGCTAAAGATAAATATTGTACTAAAGATAACGTCTACTTAGTAAGGTATACATTTTCTCACTAGCAATAAAAACAAAAGTAACATATTCATATTCATCCATGACAATAAATGTTGGGCCTAAGATAATGTTTTTTATTAGTCTTTAATCCTCTCTAGAAATCCACAATTAGAAAACAAATACCATATATACATATGCATTGATAAATGCTAGGGTCAAGGTAATCTTGTTCATTAGAGGCTTTAATCAATTACTAACAATAATTATATTGTGGATGATAAATGTTGTTGATGGCGCTTAATCAACCGTACATTTTGATGCTGATACACGTGTGACACCATAACATTCTCGGCAAATTGGACAACATCATTTCATTCATACAATTTCGCTTACTTTATAAGACATTGAAATAGCGTATCTAAATGTTATCGCGTAAAATCCATGAGAAAAATAAAACTCCCCCTAGACTAAAACTGAGCTTTGAAGTAAAGAAAAGTACAATAAAGTCTTGATTGATTATATTTCCATATTGTGGGCAAATTAAATTAATGAATAAGGATTGAATAAGAAAACGAGTAGGATATACCAAAACGAGTAGGATATACCAAAACTCATTCACACTTACAATAGAATCCTATATATCAAATAAATATGTTTGGAGAACCATTGATTCACTCTTGTATAAAGAAAGAAAAATAATTTCAACATCCATGCTAACAATTCAGTAGCCGCATGGAAACAAAATGTGAGGGCATATGTACTTTCAAGGAAAGAAGAGGACATTGAAGTGCTAAGCACACCTTCTCTGATTTTCGGCCCATATCGCTCTGCAACTTAGTCTACAAAATCATATCCAAATCCTTTGCTAATCGACTTAAGCCCATCCTATCCAAATTCATCTCTCCACAACAATATGGCTTCCTCAAACACAGGCAAATACATGATGTTGTTGCTGCAACATGGGAATGTTTACATTCCATCCAGTTGAAACACCTTGATGTAGCTATTATGAAAGTCGATCTAAAAAAGGCTTTTGACTGTCTGGACTAGGGGTACTTGAGACTGGTTCTCCACAAGATCGAAATAGAATCACCTGCCATAAACTGGATCATGGCTTGTGTCACTTCCGTCTAGTTTGCAGTTATTATCAATGGATACCCAACTTCTTTATTCAGAGCTGGTAGGGGCCTCAGGCAAGGTTGTTCATTATTGCCTCTTTTATTCATTCTAGCACTAGATGGGCTTAGTCTACACATATTCGACGCAGTGGCCACGGGCCTCTTCTCTCCTTTGAAGATTGGTAGAAACATCCAGATATCTCACAGGTTTTTTGTGGATGATGTTCTCATCATGGGGCTTCTTAACAGGTTTGCTTGGCTACATTTATTTCAATTTTTTTATAGATTTGGAAATGCTTCGAGACTCAAAATGAATCAAACCAAATCGGTTATAATGTATGCACTTGAAATTTCTGATACCATTGCATATATTGCTAACTTATTTAGTATTTATTCTGATTGCTTTTCCTCTAGTCTTAAATATCTTGGTTTTCATTTAAAACCTTGTAAGTACAAAAATTTGGACTGGTAATGGCTAGTTGACAGATACTTCTTGAAAATTTCCGATTGGGAAAACAAGTGCCTTTTTATGGGAGGACGTTTTAATCTGGTCCAAGCTGTGATAACACAACTTAGCGTATATTGGGCGCATTTGTTCCAACTCCCTGTTGTCATCATTAAGAAATTAAACGGAATCACAACAAATTTTATTTGGTCTGGCATGAAGCAACGGAAGAAGCATCATTTATCAAAGTTGCACTACATTACTCTACCAAAGAAAATGGATGGATGGGGCATCCTTGATCTCCGCTGTTTTGGGCAAGCTCTCCTTTTAAAATCCATATGGCATGGGATTTTTGGGAACTATATCTGGAGCCATGTCATAAAAAAAAAAATACCTGAAGAACATGGACTTTAAATTCTGATTGTGTAATGGCCATATCGGCAAAGCCACTGGCTCTACTATTTGGCGCAACTTCACAAAGATTGAAAATACTTTTATTAATATGTTGGCTTGGAAACTTGGCACTGGGCACCATATTATTATTGGCCGCGACCACATTTAAGGACTGTTAGACATCAATCCCCTCCCGGATCATATCATAGAAACATTCCATCAAAATGGGACCTTCTTCTGGCACCAAATTATTTCTTCTTGGGAAAACGATTGCCTAGTTTGGAAAAATGCAGCTGATTTAAATCTTTCGGGCTCTGTTGCGGATGATTGGAAGCACATCTACACACAAATGAGACTGGTGGGTCTCTACAGAGAAGCAACATGTGACTCGATTACCTAGAATGGTAAATTGTCGGAAAATAATATTGGGTTGCTGATGCATACTACCGACTTTTCTATCTGCAAACAAACCACTCGGGGGACGGATGGTTCACTAAATTTTGGAGCCCACACCTTCCCATAAAAAACACAATCTTTCTCTAGCTTGTTTGGAAGAATAAGAACTTGACCTAGGAAAACCTCCAAAAGAGGAACTAGTCTGGCCCAGGTTACTATGTACTATGTGGAAATGTTGCTGAAGACAATACTCATCTCTTCAGAACATGTAAAGAGGTCTCCATCCTATGGAAACATTTGGAACACAAAATTGGCCACCTGGGGCCGAACATTTGTGATATAGAGCTCTGGTTGACGTGGTGGAGCAATCAATCTGGCCCACGAAAACTCATCCCTGCTTATTTCATTTGGGAAATATGGAAATGGTCATTATCTTCAACACACAAGGAACTGGGATCAATTGTGCTGATGAAAATACTTCAAAAGTTAGAATTTGTATTACAAATCGACCCAAAACAACATCCCACTCGCCCATTGGAAATTTTGGAGATGGTACATCCAACCGACTACTTCGATGGGGCTTCACAGGAACACAAATGTGGATGCAGATTCATCATCTATATACATCCTGAGTTATCATACCATGTACACTAGGGAGTTGGCTTTGGAACCAACACAAAGGCAGAAGTGATGGCAATGTGGGGACTTCTATGGTTCACTAAATTTCTGGACATACAAAACATACATGTTTTGGGTGACTCCAAGACTATTATTGATTATGTTGGATCGTATGCTAATATCCATAAATCCTCTCTACAAGGTTAGCTAAATCAGATCAAGCAAATTTAGAGTTCCCTCAATCAACCCTCCATACAACACATAAGTAGGATCCTAAATTCCGAGGCAGACATATTATCAAAACTTGGTTTGAATGCGGAGCTTGATGGATTTTGTGTGATCATTAAAATGCAGGAGATATGGCATGAAGCTGGGGTATTCCCAATTCTTGGATAATACACTTGGGCTGGTTCTATGCTGAACTTAAAATTTTCCTCTTTTTTGAAGCTAGGAAGATGAAACAGGTCTCTTTTTCAAATTGTATCTTTTTGGTGATTTTTGTGGGAACACCTGAACAACTGAGTAGTTTGTATCATCATTATTTTTATATGGTGATAGAAAACGCTCTATGCAGTCTCTATATCTGAAGATATATAATGAACTACTCCATGAATGAATATATAACTGTTTTTTTCATCTGAAAAAAGAGAGCAGAGAACCGTTCAATCACATCCCTAGGAAACTTTTGTGTCATAAATTATAATGAATAACTAGCTAGGTCAAACATAAGAACGGTGGTGGCAAAATAATCACACAAACTAATCAAAATTTTAATAAATAAAATTAATATATTTAAAAAAATAAATTAATTTCTCTTTTTATAAAATAAACATTTGTTATTTAAGTTAATTTTTGGTGAAAAAATAAATTAATTAATTAACAACACAAATCCAATGCAACATACAAATAATAATCTCTAATATTATTTAATATAAATAGATATTAATAATTACAGTATTATATGATAATTTTTAAAATTCAATAAAATATTATTTATTAAATAAGTATAAGCAATCAAACAAATATAATCAATAGGAACGGTTCCAACTACTTAATAAACCACGCGAATAAAAAATACTAGATATATATAATATTATAGGTATAGAAAAATACTCGATATAATAATATATAACCGAAAGGTAATGAATTCTAATAATATAGGAAAAGAGGATCTACTAATATAATAACTTTTGCCAAATTTCTAACGCAACTCCCCTTAAAAAGTTGTGAATTCATAAACCGAAAATATAAAAAATATTTATATTAATTTATGAAAAAATTAATACATTTAAGTATACCTTATTAATTTTTTTTTTATAAATTTCGATATTATAATATTATATATAACCAAAAATATATATTTAATATATATATATAGTGGGGATATAAATAAACTTTCTAATTATAGGACAATTATGATCAGTTTTCTCTTAGGCAAGTTATATGGTATTATTTTGGAAAAGAAGTTGAAATATGGTTTGAAAATGAAGGTAAGTGGGCTAGAGGCCAAGTAGGTTTTAGAAGGCAACACTCAACAACAAAGCACTTCGTTACGCTTAGGATCACTGTGGACAGTTCCTAAAACACCATGGATGGAAAGGATCTGCCATCTCTGTGAGAATATTAACATCGAGGATGAAAATCACTTCCTCTTAGAGCGCCTCGTGTATCTCAGTTTTATAATCTTTATTGCAATACTGACCTTCCTAGCCTTTTACGATGTCAAAATTATAGTGAGTTCAAGAGGCGTCTCTCCAAGCTTTTTGAGCATAGGAATAAAATCTTAAATCAAACTAAATAATTCATTTCTTTAGGTCCGATATACCAAAGTTTGGTCTTAGTGGACGTTAACCACCATCATCATCATCATATACTATTTTTTTAAACATCATCTTTCACTATAGAAAATATATAATTACTGTTTTATGACCCTGTGAACCTCAAAGATGGGAAAGGTGTTTACATCATTCTTTGCTCTAGTGGGACTCTATATATTGGTGAAATTCATCACTCGATAAATCAAAGGATTTATGAGCACGCTGCTGACATCAAGCATGGTAGTTCTCGCTCCTCTGCTTTAGTAGAAATCATCGCTCCTCCGCGCAAAAATCATCACATCTGCATCGTAGGTCTGACTCCTATGGTTTAGTAGAAATCATCACATCTGCATCGAAGAGGCTAGGGCCATTGCAAGGATTGTCCATTTTCATCATTGTAAATTTAGGGACGCCTTGGAAATTGAAAAAAAGCCTATAAATCTGAATAGAGAAGATGGTTGGAATATCAACATGTGTTGGATACCTGCATTATCTTCCTAGGTCTCTTTTTTTTATTGATAAACATTTTTATTAAATTTGATTATAATATTTTATTTATTTATATTATTTTCTTTCTTAATAAAAATAATATAAATAATAAAAATAAAATAATAATAGAAATATATTTTCTTTATTGGATTGGTTCTTTGTATCTTGTTTATAATATTATTAAAATCAATTTTATAATATCTATTGAAGTAAAATAATAAAAAATAAATTATTTAATAAACTATTTATAACAAGTTATTTGAAAAAAATATTTTTATAAATTAGAAATATTATAAAAAATACTAAAATTTTAATCCATTATAAACAAAATTTGTAATGATAAAAAAAATTATGAAATAATATAGAATAATTATTTTAATAAGGATTTTGGAATTAAATTACTTATTATAATCTTTATATATGTCTTATTTGGTAATATTATTACTCAATAACATAAGAGACCATATACTTTCTACACTGGCTTTAAATTCCAACCAAAACCACCTAAGGCTCAAACGGAGTTGGTATAAAGACACTAGGGCTTGGTTAAAACATTGGGAGATCAACGAGAATGTTGCATTACAAAACATTAATAACATTAAAAATATTGTTACTTCTAAGTTCAAAGAAAAAATGTGGTGTGAGAAAGATTTAGCAGCTAAAAGAAAATTAAGATATTATAAGGAGGTCATTAACCCCACCCTAGAAGATCAAAAGCATCTCTCTGTTTTAACTAGCTCAAAGAAGAAAATTAATATAGCGAAGATTAGAATGAACTCTCATGAGCTCCATAGTGAAACGGGTCATTGGGCAGTTCCTAAAACACCATGGATGGAAATGTTCTGCCATCTATGTGAGAATACGAACATCGAGGATGAAAATCACTTCCTCTTAGAGTGCCTCGCATACAACCACATTAGATCTCAGTTTCAAAATCTTTGTTGCAATACTGATCTTCCTAGCCTTTTCCGTTGTCAAAGTTACAGTGAGCTCGGGAGGCTTCTCTCCGAGCTTATTGAGCATAGGAATAACATCTTAAATGAAACTAAATAATTCATTTCTTTAGGTCCGATAGACAAAAGTTTGGTCTCAGTGGACGTTAACCACCGTTGTCACCACCATCATCATCATTATAATTCATTTTATTAATAATAATACTTATAATAAAATATTTATAATTTTTAATTTTGAATAAATTATTTCCTTCTATAAATAATTTTATTAATATTAATAACAATTTTGAGTCAGACTAGCTATTATAATTTAATGGCTAGTTAGTTTTTCCCTATGGGTTCCTCATCTTATCCTCGAAATGAATCACATTAATTAATTCAAAAAACATCGACAAAATTTTCTCCTATATAATTTTTTCCGAAATATTTTTCTGTCAAAAATATATATGGATATTAACAAAAATACAAATAAAGAAAGTTTGATATTCCCTCCACCTTTAGGCCCCTTAGAACCATCCGTAATTCCCTGCGGTCGGTAAAAGATCCTGTTAACCCCAAAGATATGAAGGGGGTTTATCTAATTCCTTGCTCCTGTGGGACGCCCTATATAGGGGAAACGGGGCGCTCCATCCAACAAAGAATTTGCGAGCATGCAGCCGACCTGAGGCATGGAAGAACTAAATCCTCAGCCCTAGCAGAGCATGTGGACAAAACTAATCATCAGGTCTGCATCGAGGAGGCCAAAGTCATTGCCAGGGTGGATCGGTTCCATCATCGCAAGTTAAGGGAAGCTATTGAAATTGAGCGAAGACCCAACAATCTCAACAGAGATGATGGGTGAAAGGTCAGTAGAAGTTGGATCCCCGCTCTATCGTCTTAGGATGCTTTCTTCTAGGTCGGTCAGTTTTTTCTTTTCGAGTTCTCTATTATTAGTAATATATATTCATCAATCCCCCTTTTCAATTTTTCCGGTTTTTGATGAAGGTCCTTTTCCTAGTTTGTTAGCATTTAGTTTTCTCATAGCGTCATTATTATTGGGGTATCTATATTAAGATGTATTTAGGTTATTGTCATTTTGTTTCTATTTGGGTTTTCTTCCATTGTGTGAGTTATTTTCAGCTCCTTAATCTAGCAGTAATAAGTATGGCCTTTCTAGTTTTTAAAAATTACATATATATAATTCATGTATTTTAAATGTGATAATATAATTAGTCATGATTGGATGGGGAAATTATTAAATGAATATAGATTACTTAATAATTGATTAATTATAAAATTATACCTTAATAAAGGATATAATTCATCTATTTGGCTTCAATTGGACCTTAATTAATAAATAAATATATGATGTACCAATATTATGGGAGTTAGTTTCTTTTTTGGTACATAGACATACATTTATTAATAAACAAGTTATTAACAAATAATACTTTAATGTAACTAGTAATATGTCTAGAATATTATTTATAAATAAATATTATTGAAAGTAAATTAATAATTTATTTAATAAATATAAATTATTAAATTAATTATAAAATATATTAATTGGGCCATTAGGTATAAATTGTTAAATTATAATATAAATACTATTATTATTAAATGAATATACGATATACTATACTAAGGTTATTATTTTAATATAAATAAATATAAATTCTTAAATTGATTATAAAATATATTAATTGGGCCATTAGGTATAAATGATAAATTAGTATATTAGAAAAAAAATTAAAAAAATAAAAATATAATATATAATATATATATATAATAGTATATATATATATATTATATATATATATATATATATATTATTAAAATATACCAAGGATATTATTTTAATATAAATTAGTTAGGCTTTTGGAATTTATATACATAACAAATGAATACTTTATTACACAAATTACCGAATTTAACTATTTTATAGAATAAAAATAAATAAAAATATAACGGGAATATTATTGGTCTGACTTGGGTCATTAGGTCAAAATTAGTCGTTGTCAATATAGCCTTTGGAGTCTCTGCATACACTATTTAAACGTGCTAAGCTGGATCTGATCTTCAACTTGTCCTGACGATGAACCACACTAGTTGGTTCGAAACGCGTCGACAAAGGTCTCTTTCATGTGATTTACGCCGAAGCTCTTCGTATAACTATGATGAATCACAGAAGTCTCAATTCTACAAATAATATATTTTCAAAAATAAAAAATTAAAAATTAAAATTGCTATGTAATATTTTAAAATAAAATTTCTTAAACCAAATGTTTACTAATATATTTTAATTGTTTTCATTTTCAATAAAGAAAACATTAACCTTCTTGATAACGATTTGACAAACTAAATTAACCTTTGGTATAAAGAATAGACAAGTCAAATTAACCTTTATTAAAAGAAAGGTGATTCCATTAATGAATGTCATTGCGTTATAAACCATTAAACGTGACGGCGGGGCATCTACGCAAATGTAATGGTAGAATTGAGGAAGATAATAGAATTAAAAAGAGTGGTTTAATAATTATAATTATATGTGATATGTTAAATAATATGTATGTTTATCAATGAAAATTTCATATGGTAAACGGATTTAGTTTTTTATTTTAAATCATTTTTAAAATAAATTTATTTATTATTAGTTTTTGTTTTGTTATGTATTATGGCATGTGTTAAAGTTTATTGATTTTTTATTATTTTGTTAAGTTTTGCAATTTTAATCAATATTTTGGGAAAATGTAGAATATTTCTATTTTCCCGTAAATTTAAAAATAATTTTCTAGTTATTTGATTTTTTTTCTAATTTTTTATTTACTAAGCAAGTATTGATGCAACATAATTTCCTCGGTGGAGAGAAATTTAGTTTTGTCATTTATCGAGTGAGTCATTTCATTGATGAGTGCTCTGACATTGTTATGTCTGACACTACCAGTGCTCTGCCCAATGATGTAAGAACTAACAGAGTTCCAGGTCCCTTACATAAGTGGGGGGGGTGAACAGATATGCAGAGGAAGGAGAAAGGGTGTGAGGGAAGTGTGGGAGAAAGGGTATGCGAGGGAGTTTGTTAAAGAGTAGGGACTATATCGAGTCAAGCTTTCTTCCTTCGCACTCCGCACAAGACTAATTTAATATGCGGAGTTGAGGTATGGATAAAAAAGGTTGATTTTATGAGTATCCATGTTGTCGATGAGTGCTCTGACACTGTTAACCCTAACACTACTACTGCTCTACTCAATGATGCGAGAACTGATGGGGTTCCAAGTCCGTTATGTAAGCGAGGGGGTTGAACAAATGCACAAAGGAATGTTTTATATATTGATTTAATATGAAACTACTACTATTTTGGTGTTCGGAGAAAGGGTGTGCAGAGAAATTATGTATGGGAAATTTTGTTAAAGAGTAGGGACTATATTGAGTCAAGATTTTTTCCTTAGTAATCCACATAATGTATATTTTAAAATTTTAATAAATTACTTTGCACATCAATGTTTAATAATCTTGTTCATAACAACTAATAATTAGTTTCATTTACAAATGCTTCCAACATTGTCAAGTGTTCAAGGTTTTCCTTTTCCTTCTATGGTATAAAGATAATATATATTTTTAATGTTTGATTTTTCTTTGTAATGCATATGAAAAAGAAGTATTGTGCAACAGAACGAGTGTGTGAAATAAGTAACATGAACTTTCCCCTCCCACACACTTCTACTAAACACCCACCTCTTTGGTTGTGTGGAGTGTGAAAATGAAAGTGATGGTAAAGTTTGTGTGGAAGAAGATTTTATTATGCTTCTTCCATACCTATGCACAACCACACCTTTGCACTTAGAGCCACTGAACATAGTTTTGAGAATCAGACATTGGACCACCGGAAAACAATTTCACCAAAGCTCTTTTGCATCTCGATATCCAATAAAATGCGCCTACAAATGAAGGTTCTTCACACACATTAAAAAGACAATTCATTTGAGAATAATAGTCAATAGAGTGCATCAACAATTAGGAGTCAAGAACTGCGAATCTGCTACTAGGTCACGCACCACACTGCTACTGAGCCTATGCTCTCTAGTGCTTGCGGCCTTCGGCCCTTCGCTTGCCATGGCCCCTCCGGATGCAACCCTGGAGGCTGCCATTGCCCAGCTGGCCTTCTTCGCCCTAGTCAAATCTTTGTCACCTCAGCGCCCTCACCCAACAATCTCAAAGTTTGTTAAGAAGCTAGATGTTTTGCAAGAAGTGATTCTTCCCCCTGCTCTCTCTCACATGGCAGCACTTTCTCTGGCAGAATGAGGTCCCATCGGGCAATTCACTGGTCTTTGGCTCTCTATGAAGACGATGCAAAGGTGGGTCGAGTGAATCTGGTCTGATAAAATAAACAACAAAATTTCCATCTGCTTCTGTGGGAAATGGTATGTTGGGTCCCTATAATACTAGTGATTACCCCATTACTATGGTAGTTGTACCCCTTATTAATATTGTTGTGCCCCTATTTCCCCCATATTGTTATTACTGTGCCCCATAGAATCCCTCTATTGTTTATTTTTGTGGCTTTATATTATTATTGTTAGGTCGCTGGGTTATATTGTGACTCCTTAGACTCCTATATATAGAAAGGAGGTTTTGTCATTTGAATCATCCAAGAATTGTTCATTTATGTAATGTAAAGGAGGTTGCCCCCTCGAAAAGGCTGAATTCTAAGGCGTTGATCTATCTTTTCTATCTTTTCTTGAGCTGGTTTCATGACATTTGGTATCAGAGCTTTGGATTCTAGGGTTTCACTGCTCCAAATAGGTCATCGTGGCATTTTCTCTATAACTTTTTTTTCTGCAACGTTTCAGAAGTCGAAAAAAAACCCATTTGAGAAGACATCGCGCTGCAGCTCGGGTCCGAATTTCAGAGCATTTCACGCTTTATTTGCGGAGATATGATCTGAGGAAGTTGGTCTTTTTGCAGATTCTTGAATTACATTCCAAACAGGTGACCTGAGGAAAATCGTCATAACTTTCTCTCTGAGCATCGGATTGAAATTTCGCGAAAAGGTACAGAAATAGGACGAACTGTAGTTTCTTCTAGATATTTTTCAGAGCCTTAGATCCAAATAGTGACACGTGTCACTTCATACAAGTTCGCTCTTCTGAAAAGGTCTATAATCAAGTCACTGTGGGAGATTTGGCATAACTCTTCATTGGAGAATCCAATTGGGGTCAGA
>APFE031343770.1:36737-59678 GCA_000404065.3 Pinus taeda
CCTCTCCATGCCTCTATCCCAAGCTGATACTAATGCTCCCATCCCCCCTCTGCTAAATTCTTCTTCTTTTTCCCAAGATCCTCCCTCCATTGGATCAACCAAGAGTTCTTCTAAAGAGAACAATGTAAATCTGGATACAAAAAAAAAACAAGGGCTAGGAAGGAAGTCGAAAAAGCAGTAGAGAGATGAAAATGCTCAAAAAGACATTGCCATGGGTATGCAAAACCTCATAGAAACTTACATTTTGGGGCAAAATAGTAAAGAGGCAGCACATAAGGAACAAGGAGGGTGAGCAACCCTTTGTATCCCTCACATTCAATGATGAAAGCCCTATCCTGGAATAGCAGGGGACTAGAACACCCCTCCAAAATTGTTGCTCTAAATGATTTGATAATTCATGAGAAACCAGAAATCCTTATGCTACAAGAAATAAAACAAGGACACCAAGAAATGAAAGGAATCATTGATCAGCTCACGCAGTATGAAGGGTCCTAGATGTGCCACTGAATCATCCCTAACCTCAGCACTATCCTGATATGAAAGAATCATTCAATACCAAGATCCCAGGAGATCATGTCCAACATGAAGCTCCCCTCGCTCCACTCACTATCTTGCCTAGTGCAAGTACCAGAAGTCCTATTGCTCCGTAAATGACTCGCTAAAGCCCAATGAAATATTTGTATGATCTCCCCTTGCAGTATCTGGTGCATCCCTAAAGCTTATTGAGTTGTGAAGAGTTGTGATGCCCCAATTCCCTGCTAGTCCCAGAGTGGTGCCACCACGCTGACGCTTCGCTACTTTGACTATGTCATACTCCCCTTCATGCACAAATAGTATCCTCCTCTCATGGAACTCGATGGTGGAATAATAAAAGAGGCGAGACACATCCTTCATGGACATCTCCCAAATCTAACTCCGAACCTATGCAGTAATAGAGAATGTTTGCCTCCCCATATGATGAAACCCTTTATGAACCCCCATGTGTAGTGAAATATATCACTCTCTGCCACGACTCCACTCATCATGAGTGATTTATCGATCAATTGAATCCCTGCATCCCATAGGCAAACTTGCTGTGGCATAGCCCTGACAACTGATGGAAACCCTTTAGCCTTCATCTCTAGTCCCTGCATGCCACCCATATATAGGCTCCATACATGATGAACTAATCTGAGGCATGCTAAACTGTCCGGTGGCTGCCATTGTATAGTACTGATGACTAATGGAAACCAAGTGTGCCAAATAGCTACCCCTTGAATGCAACCAATAGATGGGTATCTGATACGTGCAATCGACTCAGTGTATGCGGATCCATACTGCTCCTTCCAACCTATTGACAGTGCTGGACCCACCAACATGTCAAGGGGATCTCCCCAGTAAGAAGTCCCAATTAGACCTCATACTATTTGGTGTAGGAGTCCCAGTAGTGGGTTGTAAAGTAATGCCTTAATTGCAATGTCACATAGAGGCAATTAAGATAACTTTGTCAATAACAAGGGTGTGACTGATGCAGTGGGTCAAGGAATGAGTATGAGAGGTTCCAACACTTCAAATGGGGAGGAAGGTGAAGGTGAGTTCTAGGTTGAAAGGGATCAATCCCAACTCAGCTAGGAACACACAACACAAAGGACATGCACAGCTTCCGGAAGAGCAGTCGACACGGATGTGGCAGTCCCAACATAAAAGGTAAGATAACACGAACAACACTCATGGATTAGTCTAAGAAGAGTGTGATAGTTGATATAACAAGGTTCAGGGAAAGGTATGTCTGGTGTCCAGCAGAGCAGTCGAAACAGACGGTGACAACATTAACAACATATGCAACACATAAACAACAAGATTCATATAATTGCATGTGATTAGTTCATACACAAGTATGTAAGTTAAACAACATATATCATTAAGGAAACCAGAGCAGTCCAACTACAATAACAACATATGCATGAAAATGTGCTCGCCTTTATTATATAAAGAAGTGTAAGTCACAATCATACAATACACCATGTAAACCTACTAGCCCTATCAGTTGAACGTTACAACCACATCCGCTTGCTCCTCCAAAGAGATGTACTAGCTCTGTGCAGTGGAGAAGCCAAGGCACGTTACAATATTGTCCAAGCCTTCTTTAAGATAGTTTTAGTAGAAGCTTGGCTGACCAAAAGCCCTTACAATGCGTTATGAGGGACTATTTATAGCAAAGGGTGGGGTGACCCTTGATATTCCCCTTTGTGGCAGTTCAAATACCCTCATGACTCTTCACCTACTCTATGATTGTTACATCCAACTGTTGACACTTGACTTACACTTGACATGACTCAACATTACAATGCACATGTACTCATGTGAGGCAACATGGCTTGAGAAAGCTTTGCAAGACATCACTGACACTCAGTCTGTTGTGGTGAGACCAACTCTTTGACATGCTTGTGATGGTGAAGTTGGTGAGCTGATGCCAAGCTTGGTCGTCTATGATGGTGTGCATGCACCTCATGGTGAAATCTTGCTGAAGCAAACTCTTGCCTCCGTTGCAACAGTGCATTGGTTCAACCCCTTCATCCAACTTGTATGCTAACATGCACATGGCCTTCTTGGGTACGGTTGAACCGGCAACAAACTGATGCATAATGTCTGTGCTAATCTTCAAGTGTGTGTGTTGGTGGTCATGTGCATCAACTTTCTAAAGTGCATTTTCAGCCCTAGTTGGACTTGCTTCCTGTCTTCACCTTGGTGAGTGTGTTGAATGGGTTGGATTGCATGTTTGCGCTCAACGACATGCATGTTGTTGGATCCTTTGCATGCAATCAACAACATTGCTCACCATGTTTTCTCTGTGTTAGCTGTTGGGATGGATCCTTAACTTGTACTGGTGCAGATTCATCTGTGAGTGCATGTTGCGCCCACTATTATTCATGTTCCTGCTCCAACTCATTAGACTATCTGTGCAGCTTCATGTTCTTCCCGAGTTGTTGCTTCAACACATGCAACTCCTTCTTTGTTACATCCTCTGCCTTCACGCGATCTTCATGTTGCGACGTCACTTCATAGCCTGAGTCTCCAAAGTTTCTTTCATTATCAGTAGATATGCTTGATCCTACAACTTTGCTCCACCTCTATGTTGTCAACAAACTTCCTCTTGCATTAGCTGCATTTGGTATGTTGCCTTCAACTGTTGTTCATGATGTTTATCGCTTTGACGTTGCAGCTTGATGTCCTTGTCCATGAACAACTTGATGTCTTTGTGAGTAGGTAAGCCCATGGACACTTGATCTACTGCATCCCCAAGAGTGCTCTGAGTGGTGTCTTCGTCTCTGCTCTCTTGGAAACCATTGTACCTGTATTACTGAGAGGCAGATGAACAACTATGATACCTAGAGACATGGAAACACTCATAACAAGAAATCTATCAGTCGAAGACCAAAATGAACATGAGAACTGACTTGCAACAAACATGGGTGAATGATCATGAAGGTTGCGCAATTTCAGCCGGGAACTCGGGAGACCGACTGTGAAGACTGCACAAGGCATAGTCTAGGCTACTGAGAGACTCACTGACTACTGGAATTACACAATGCATAGTCCAGTCGGGCAGTTGGCTGTTGGGATTACATAATGAGAAATTCCATCTAGGAAAGACCGTTGGCCCAAGGACATATTTGCACAAATTTTTGGGCCAAGCAGCCACTGACCTCCAAAAATACTCAATTCAGTCCAGGAGCCCAGTGTCAGGCCAAAATTCGCAAACCTGGAGAGGAAGGTGAGGCTTCCTTCTCCAGATTATGCAATGCAGCCTTGGTGAAGATAGACACTGGGCCAAGGTTGGCTCGACTCGCCGACGGGAAACTAAAAGCAAATAAGTCGAATGAAATGCATGGCGACACTAAGTGATAGCAGAAGTGATAAACAGTGCATGCAAAACATGAATGGAGGATTGAGAAAATAGATCAACATACATGTGGGTGAGGCCATTTGCTAGTTGGGCGAACATCTGTGCAAAACAATTTCATGCATGCGACGATAATGAGATAGCAACGAAAATTGAAACAAAGCTAGGACAAGCTATAATATATGTAAATGATAGCATGCATTCAAAGAAATCAAGAAAACAATACTCGTAGAAGAAAAAACCCAAAAAGCGACAAAAATGGAGCACAAGGCATGGGAAGTGAGCTTACCTTAAAATAGTTGAGTTGAATGTGCCAAATACTCCTAGATGTGATGTGGGATGTCAGCGCTACATGTTTGATGTGAGGAATGAGCTTTGCATCATCCATTTGATGAGTTTTAATAACATCGAGGTTGTGACGCGCATGCCACAAATCTAGGGGAAGCGACACTTGGAGGGAGGTTTCTGAATTGTTCCTTGCATGTAACCTCCAATTGCTAAACACAGATCCCTGAAACAAGGGATGCCTTTGCATGTTGCCTTGGGAGAAGTAGACTATGCATGCAAGTCTATTTTGCTCGATCCCGGAGGGAACCAATCAACTCAGCTCCACATGCAAGCGACTGCTCGACTATTGGAGAAAAATGTGCATTCCTGACTGTTAGTTAGTTTGATTTCGCAGTTTATGGGCCCAACAGCTAAGTTCTGCCTAGATTTATGCAAATCTTGGGCTGAACTGCCCGTTGATGGGGAAAATTGCGCAATTCCTGTTGGGAGAGTTGGCTGGCAAGATTGCGCAATCCAAGAGACCAACAGGCTTTCAGAGGGAATTGCGCAATTCCTGGAGGGAAAGGTTGGTTGCCATCTAGAAATGCTCAAATTTCACTGGGAAGTTGCTCAGCTTGCAGCTTGACCAAGTTCGGATGAGCAGCCTGTGAAGGGAAAATATCAAACTGTGATCGAAAAACCGCCTTTGAGCAAGAAAGACGTTGAAGCTTGAGGACTTGATGAAGCAAGGTAAGTTGCTATGAAGGTTGGTATGGAGGCTCCAAAACAAGCTAAGGAAAAATTTTGGAGGGTAGTTGTAGCCGCTACAACACAACCATCGCCATTGGTTTTGTTACCCACCCCATGGAGAATGTGTCAATAAAATGTCGGAAACCCGGATACATACTGGAAAATCATCTCAGCCGTACATGGTATCCTCTGCTCATGCATGGTCTAGACATGCCCTGTGGAAAGAGTGAAACATGTCTTCCTTGTGACCAGTTCCCCAGGCATAGGATCAGTGATGAATGATATGCCATCCCTGTCGGTGATCACTTCATCCTTCAACCTGTGGTTGTCAACTCATGCACCGACTTGATGCCCCCGCTGAGAAGTCTCCCCTGCATCACACCAAGTGTCATCCAAATATCTTGGGTGAGCTCCTCGTCCCCTGTTGCACGTGTCAAGAGTGTCAAAGGACAACAAACAGATCGCCTGTTCCTATAAGTGATGTAAAAGATGATCAAGAGTGTGAGTCCTTGCGGATACCATCAAGTATCGCTCATTTGTGTCCCCATCAATCCTGGGTGAACTACATCCAAAGGTATGACCGGTATCTTTGTCCATGGGTGTCCCTAGAGGAAACACTCCAAGACCTCGTTGTGCAACACCATACACCTTTGCATACCACCGATCATTCCAGTACTCCTGGACATGCCAATTTACACCGAGACCTACCTCCGTACACTACTAGATAACCTTGGCTACAACTACGCCATCTTGTACCATCCTACTTCCTACCTGTGCCACTACACCTATCACTGCCCACATGTGCTCACTGCAATGTGAGGCACTCCCACTCCGCAATGCAATCCAACACACCACCATGCATCTTCATGCCCACATGTAGACCATTGCTCAATGCTAGACGCTCCCACACATCCCTGGATATGATGGCCTAGAGTTATGTCTCTACGTGTCAGGCTACACCCATTCAGTATCATCACCTCCACCATCGCATCATTATCCCTACTGATGAATGGATCTTCCCTCCAAATCCCCCCCTGAGGGATCCAAGAAGTAACTCTCCCTATGTGTCAGCAGTGATGCCACCATTGCTTTGTTTCTATGCATCCTCTGTGCCTTGCACAAAAGTGAAGAACCCCCAACTCCATGCAAGGCACTGTCAGGTGGCCTGCCAATGCCACCTCCTCTGACAAACTCCTGCTAGAGTATGTTATCACCCAATGATCCCGTATACAAATTCCATACCAAGAAAACGAAAAGAGTTTGTCCATAAACTGATTGGCCACTGGTGCTGATCGAGACTCCCCTAATGAATGTGCATGCTCAACTGCTAAGTCAACTACACCATCCCAATTGTAGTCAACCGACATACATGGGAAATGATAAGTGGTTCCTCCTGGATCCCAATGCCAGTAGGGGTTTCTAGCATCCCCAATGCCTAGAAAATCTTGTTGAGCTCCACCTGGGTCCACTACCATCTCCATAGTCCACTCCACCGAGTACCAACTCAGAACCTCTCACCACCCAACCCCAAGAGAGGGATCGAATGCACAAACTCCTACACATAGAACAACCCCAGCATGCGGGTGTTGCACCCTATGCAACTCAAGTCATCTCATCTCGCTATCCTGGTCAATACATACAATCTAACTAGGTAGATTTGTCTCGCTCTGTCCAATGGGCCAAGGTAACCTAACAATGCTACCAACCTCGTCTATGTATGCCCGAAGAGGGCTACTCTCACACTCTAACGTGCACGCTAGCTGCACCAGTAGGGAATCCAAATTCTCCCCAACATGAGTCAATTTGGTCATGGAATCAGCAAAAACCACTCCCATGCCCTCCAGCTCCTTGTTCTGTTACATAATCGCCTCTCGCACTAATGCGAACTTCCTTTTTAATGCTAAAAGGTCGGCCTAAAACTGATGGAACTATCGTAGGCATCTATCACCTATAAATTTGATCACAACTCTAGATACCTTAGCAATTGTTGGCATCTCGTCAAGGGATGGTACCCCCTCAACAAATGGCTCTATACGAGTAGGCTCTATCCTCCCCACCAGGTTGTCAACTGGGGCTATCAAAGAGGTCTCTAATAAAGGTGACTCATGTGCCACACCAGGTATATTGGTGTGCTCCTCACCATCCTGTGGGCTCTTAGCATCATGCTCAACCTCCTCCTCAGGCTCCTGATATCTAAATCTAGGTCTCCACCAGGAAAAGCACCCCCTGGTCTCACCTTCTAACTATCTTTGTCATGTCTACTCCTTTTCAGGAGATCTGGTGCCCTGATTTGGTCGACTTTCCCCACATGATGTAGATCGTTTCACCCACACGACCTGCTCACCTCTAACGTCTTTGTTGTAAGGGTGAGGATGGGTTTGGTTTATCACCGTCCTCAACTAGGCCAATCTCTCATCGTCCCAATGAATTCTACCCTAGAATTTATGCATATTGGATTTCCGTTGAGCCATGGGTTTGTCTCCAACTTCATCTGTCACTGTGCACTCATACCCAAAGCTTCCATGATCTTTTGGCTAATTTCCTGTAGTTGGGCCAAGATCATGCTCTGATACCACTGTAATGATCCTTAATAGGAATACAAGTGATAACAAGCAAATAATACATGCAACAAATTACAAAAATGAAATATTCATAAAACACCCATATAAAAGTTACAAATGGAGAACTTCTAAGCCATTTTATTATATTCTACAAGTCAAATACAATAGATGATGGAATGGTGCACCTGGGCTTGTCTAAAAGGACAAGAAGGACCAAACCCAGGTAGGAAAATGGTTTAGTTGAAGGCTTCTCAGTTGCTGCACCAATCTGTACTGCGCTGCCCAGAAACTGTTGCTCTACTGAAGTTCGAATGGATGGAAGGTGCAATGAAACTGCCCATAAAGTTATATGCTTTTAACCTCGAACTCCTTGGCCAAAACCCACAAAAACTCAGAAATGGTTTGGCCCGATTTGGACTTCCCAAAATCGACCTCCAAAGGCACTATTTAATCCCCAATAATTCTACACTGTCTACTACAAATATATGGCTCAAAACCCCATCTCTAGTGTTCAAAAAATTATGAAACTTTATATTTTGGATCCTTGTCAAAAACCCAAAAAAACCCAGAAAGGATTTTGGCTGGTTTAGACTTCTGATTTTCGACCCCTTGGAGCCTCACCTCAGCTCTAGCTACCAATTTCAATTTGCTCGAAACTGCCTGTAAATCCACTTGAAAACTTCTCCAAAATGTTGAGTTCACCCATGCAATCCAATCCCTAACTTCCTGGATGATCTCTTGGCCCAACTCAACTACTCCCAAGTACCACGAAAATCTGTTGTGTGGCCTCTGCTTTGTCCCCTAGCCTAGCAGTTCGAATTGTTGGAATGTTGGCTCAACTGGCTATAAAACCGAACAAGAACGTTGGTCTAATGATGCTACCTCATCTCCCCAACTCCTAGACAAGCAATCAGATCTTTTCTTGCCTCAATCTCTCTCTGTGTCTTTCCTAGTTACCCAGAAATACACACTCCTTGCTTTGTGTTAGTTGGTGTTGCTATGTCACTGTCCCGGAACTCCTGAAACATTTGTAGAACTACCTCTCTAGGGTGGGCACGAATGGTCCCCGAAGTAGAGGTTGAATCTCCCACTTGAGAGATTCGTGGCTAAGCAGTTGGTTGACTCAGCTAAACAACAGAGTGAACAGTCAAGTGATTTTGTTTGAAAGATGTATAAATGAATCCAAAAATGAGAGTTTCTCCCTCCTTATAACTCCATGGGCATCCCATGCCTCATGTGGGCCCCTCCATCCACCTATTCGATTTTCCCTCCAAGCTATTCTAATGGGCCAATTCGAATTCCAATGTGGGTGGCCCCCACATTCCACTAGCAATCAATTTAAGTCAAATTGCCTCCTAAGTCCCTAAGTAAAAAATGATGGGTTCTCTTCCTTAGCCAAAATTATGTAGCAACACCCTGTTACAAATGTGTTTGAGAAGGGACATGACACATGTAAATATATCAAAATGCACATACTTTGAGATATGTATATTCAATCCAATTTGGAATATATGTTTTAAACATATACATTTTTTAATGAAATATTTATAACTCATGTGTTGTGAATCTAACATACTCTAATAAATGGTAGAAATTCAGCTCACTGGTAGTACAAAAGGCAAAAAAGAAATCAAGCTACAACTTCTAATGCTTAATGCTTCACTATGTAATTAAAGGAAGATACATCCACTATAATGTACAAAGTATATTAACTTCAATCAAGAAATATGTTGTAGGATTGATGAAAATAATCAACATAAAAGAAAGGAAAGATGGAAACATAAATGATCATTGTATAATCATCTAATCACTTTCACATTGGTTTCAATACAAGGCAAAAATCACCAAGGATCCAACATTTTGTTCATTTTTATGTTTATTTTGTTTATTTGTATCTTTTACCATGAAAAAAATCATTTACGTTACAAATAAAACATTATTCTTTCTCAATAAACATATCACATTTGAGGTCTAAAATGAGCGCTTGAGGAAAAAAAATTAAAATGGTAAAAGCATATGATATGTTACACTAAGTTTGAGGTGTTACATAGTGGAGGCTAATCTACATTGGCTTATTAATGATAATGGCTAAATAAGTAAATAAGTTAGATTAGTATGGAGGTAAGAGATGAGGATTAAAAATAATGATGGAAGGCTTATATCTTCATGCACACACAATCAATGATATAATATTGTTATATTAGTTGTTATGTGAAACGCACAAGGATGATACAAGTTTTAATATATAATGTAATATATCAGTCATACATAATATTATTATATTTATGTTAGTACTATAATAGTAGTATATCCATAATTAGTACCATATGTATAATATTTTTAATTTGTTATTATATATAAATTATTTTATTATATATTAAGTTAGTTATATAATATTATTAATATTTTGTTATATTTTATTTGAGATATGTATATTCAAGTCAATTTCAAATATGTACTTTAAATATATAATTTTTTTAATGAAATATTTGTAATTTATTTATTTCAAGTTTAAATTCATTTGTTTTATTCAAATATATTTATTAATTATTTCAAATTATTTGTATTCTCAATCAATTTATTTTAGTTTATTTTAAGTATCAAAGTGACTTGCATCATGGTAAGATTTTACTTATTTTCTTAGTCCATAAAATTAGAAATCAAAATAATATTGTGTAAACTTTTACTTCTTGAATCTTGTAAATTACATATTCATGGCTACATGGCTAGTCCACATAAACACAAATCTAACTATACCATGGATTTTTTAGTTTATTACATATGGATTTGTTATAAGCTTTTATTTTTCAATAACATGGAGAGATAATTTCAGTCTAGCATATACTTGAAAAATATTCACAAAATAGATTTTAAAAATCATTAAATACAAAGTAAAATTATATTTTAAAATATAAATATTAGTCTTTTAATTAATTTTAAATTATCATTGTTATCTTTTTTAAGAAAAGGTATACTGTAGAAATTTATTTAAACTAGTGACATAATTAACATCCATAAACTTCAATAAACTGAATTTAATGAACATTCATAAACAATGATTAATAAATACCCATAAACTAATATAATGAATGTATACATAAAGTGTCCATATGAAAATATACAAAGTATATTACAGATGTGGATGTGCCCTATGAAATGGGCCTAGAATTATACAAAGTATGCGGTTCAAGTACTACTACCCCTATGTGACCATTGGACAAACATGGTGCCCAGATCTTGGTACTACAATATAAAAAATTCAAATTCAAATTATTAATTATTTACAAAATAAACAATATATAAATATATGATTTTCCGCGTTTAATTACATACGAATCTACTGACTTGACTCGAGTCAAAATGAAGGGTATGTGGGATGGGGATTTGATCAATCTGTGTTTGGTGCTCTTGTGCTTGTGGCTGAATGATTGGGTCTTGTTTCGATTGACCCGCATCGGGAATGCCTTTGTACCCAATATCCCACTCATGCAACCACATTGTTGTGACATAGACACCACTCTACATCTGGGCCTATATACACAATGGACAATACAAATTATAAGTAGTCTAAACGAATTAATTTGCATGCATGTAACTTAAGGAAGAAAATGTTGAAATCTTAGGAATAAATTATTTTACAACAAATATTGGTCCATGTGGCTCTACATAGTGACTCTCCTCCGTGTGAGTGTGATGAGGTGGAGGTGGATGTGTCAGAGACTCCATGGAAACACACACTAATGGAGGCTTCTCTGGATGATCAACATCCCCCTTAGATGACCTTAGAAGTTCATCCATATAGCCTTGTGTCTACATGTTATCATGAAATTATTAGTATAAAAAATGTATAATTTGACGATAAGAGTCAATAGGTTACATATATATGTACTTGGCTTGTGTCATGCTGGTCGCACACCCTACAAGTCTCATGGATGGATTCATGACACATACATGCATATGTCAAAACCTATTCAAGGAGTGGAAGCTTGAGCACTGAATTATCAACAAATGGAACTGGTCGGTCACAAGGAAATGGTGGTGGTATGCTTATATCTCCATTCAATGCGACTTATGCACTAACCAATGTGGTCTGCATGCTCTTTTCAACGATATCCCTGGTCTCAACATCGAGTTGTGATGGGTCCTCTAACTCGATCGGCAATACCACACTCCGAGATGGTAGTGGCACTAATCTCGGAGGTGGTGGTACATGCACATGGTCCCTACAAGCCCCAGGATGATCATATTTACATCCCCTATCAGATCCATAAAACTTTGATCTGTGTTAGTGTAAATTGGCCTCATATGCAACACAAAATCCTTATATAAATGTTGGTAAAATTAAAGGGGGACCTTGTCATGGCGAGGGAACTGTCTGCAAGCTCCAACAATTTGATAATAAACAAAAGGAGTTGCATCAACATTCCTAAAATATTTGAGTGGAATTGGACCATGATGTCTATCATGACTAGGAAGGATGTCAAAATATTCCCCATGCACATCAATGTCCTTGGTGGTGGCTTTCACTGCCTCCCAAGTATCTATGCCTCTAACCTCCTGCCTCCTAGTCCTTTGTATGGTATGTAGGAGTTCACTCTATGGGTTCGCCCTCTGGTATGCCTAAATCAACTGATTGATGCTATCTAGCATTACAGTCAAGCTATGTCTAGTAGACAAGTGAGTAGACAGTGTACCCAGCTCTCATGTGATCCAAGCATGATGGGCCCTAACATCAAGTGTGATAATGGTCGTGGCATCACCCCACGAAGGGGTTGATGCTATATTGTCACCCTCAACTTTGCCCTGCTCAAGATCTGCAAATCATAAACATAATTAACATATATAACAAACTAAACATATTAACATATACATAAAATTCAAACACATAAATTAAAGACAATTTCAAGACATAAACATATAAAGTAAAGAGGATTTAAAAATGCAAGAGGTGTATCTGGGAGAGATGAAGATGGACTTTGTGTAACATCATCAATAGAGGCAAAAATGTTGCCTCTAACACTCCTATTGGCATCAAAGCCAAGATCTACCATTGGAATGTGATATTTGGTTGGGTGGTGTGATCTCTCATGAGCCTAACCATGTGTAACTAATCTCCCCACACTTCGACGACCTGCATAGAGGGGCAACATGGGAGAATGATCTGCATAAATTTAGTTGGAGGGGGATTGATTATAAGATCTATAGAGTTAAGGAATAAAAGACAATCAAAGTACAAAGGAATAAAAGTAGTAGAATTTTATTTTAAATGTGTAAGAGTTGTCTAAGTCATTCAAGCTTCCATCATAGACCTTTAGAATTGAAAAAAAACTAATACATATAATATATATAAACTAATCCAAGAAAAAAATAACAGATAAATAGAAAGTTTAGATTGACTAAACAATGTTGACAAGAAAACATTTCTAAACTCAAGTAGAATAATCTACCCTTCATAAACTTTAGAGTCTTTTTTTTCATAATTTATCAACCAAAGTATTCAGTTCCATGTAAAAAAAAATTGAAATAAGTGATCAAATCTAGCTTGACACTTTTTCTCATTTCTAAATAATGCATTTTATTCATAGAGCATAAATATGTAAATATATGTAAAAGATTGAAATAAACCTATTTGCAAAACTAATAAAATTTAATTCCAACCAAGTACTCCATAAGACAAGTTCTTATAATGTTAGACTTTGACATATGCCATACTAGGTGCAAGCACATGAAGACAATGTTTGTACAACACACTACATATCAAGTTGTTTCTACAATATTGTTGATAAGATTTTACAAGAAACACTTAGAGTTAAATGAGTTCTTACTAGTGCGAAATAAAGAATAAATGGAGAGATGGAGTTTTTTACATATCTAGAATATAGTTTTCAATTATAAGTCAACCATGCAAATGTTTGCTTATTTATGAAAAGGTTTAAGCAATGAAATCATTTACAACAAAATATCTATATCTAATTTGGGCATTGATTAAAAAAAAGAAATAATTAGTTTGGGCATTTTCAATACACCAACAAAACCATCATTTTGTTACATACAAATAAGCTTTGATAGAAACAAAATCTATATGATTTCCAAGTGAAAAAGTGGACAAATAGCCTCCACCATATTCTTATTTAGGGAGACAAATAACTACAAAAACTCTATCCACATGTTGCCATCAAAATCACCACCTAACCTATCATGACAAATATTTATGAATCCGACGATTATTATCAAGATACCCATGTAATAAAATATGATAGTAAAAGACAATATACAGTGATGGAAAATTGTTTTTTAAAATACATTGCAAAGAAACACTAACCATATTGAAATTAATATTTTAAATTAATGTAAATCCTAGCATTACTTTACCTCCCCTTATATAGTATAAATGTATTTTAATATTTCTAAGTTTAATACCTCATAATTTAATAAAATAGTTATTTACCTCAAATATAAGATAAAATAAAATCAAAAAGCTGTCGATTGACTAAAATAATGCATTTCTCAAATTTGCTTATAAAAAACCTATAGAAACGTATCAACAAATACATATGTAAAATACTGAAAAATTACAACAAACCAATTACTAAAATCTCTACTTATAACTTAAAGGTTGAGACTAATAACTTTGTATTATTAAACATACGCAAGATTTTAAAATTAAAAAATAAAAATAAAACCAAAACCAAAACCATATCATCTTTCGTAACTTAGTTATTGATTTCTTTTTAATTGATTTAAGATATGATATTTCACCACTAACTGAATCTAGATCTTAATAGTCCAATCATAGTGTGTAGAGTGTTTCCTTATCCCACAAGCAAAGAGTCCCATATACCAATTTGGTCTAACTTACCTATGATATTAAGAATCAAATTTATATTATATTATCAGTATTAAAAAATCTAACAAACACCAATTACATTTTGAAACTTGAATCTATTTTGTTAGCTTAATTTGCATATTATCCTCAAGGGGGAGGAGGTGCAGAGAGGGTTGGCGCTCTATGGCATTGGAGCAAAAATGAAGCTAACATACTCCTAGATTTTGGGTGGAATATCTAATAACCAAGATGTTATGTACACCCTCCTACAATAAATACTCAATTCATATTCTAGTTATCATTGGTGACTACAACAACAAAATTAAACACCTCAACCTATGCACGACTCCTATTAATACCAAATTAAATTCCATATTTAAGAAAATCATTTCTAGTCTACTTTATAAGTGTTTGCAAAGAAGACATGCATAGAAATTGTGAAAGATGCAAGATTGGGAATGTGGACCTATAGAATTTTCGGTAACACTATCAATAAATAAATTGGTGGGTAATGAATGTGAAATGCTAGGTGTTAAGGAAATGTTTACGGAGTAAAGCAAGTAAATAATGATATAGGACATTATAGAAAGAACAAATCTCTTAAATTAATAGAATTGGAATTTCTATAATGAAAATGACCTAAACCTAAGTGACATGCATAACATGTTAAAGCCATACAAAAAGATTAAATGAGTTATGGTTAAATAACATTAAAAAAATGAGAAAGATATTCAAAATTTAGTAGTGGAAAAATGTTTAACAAATATTTTCTTCAACATCTCGATAGGAATGTCAATAAATATGATAGAAGTGACATGGAAAGTATAAACCAAAATGATATGATGGGGTTTTTCTTCAATTTACTCCTTTTAAATAATGTCATGTTGGAGAACCATGGCCACAACTTACTTCTCATTGGTAGGAATGTAATGAACATAAGATGTGATGGGAACATTAATTTTAGGAAATCATATTTTGTAACTATTGTTAGTGGATCAATTAAGGACATATGAAGATCATTCATGGTAACATCAATTTATATACAAAGCACCTAAACACACTATGGTTTCCATAGAAATTATGGAGACAATTATAAGAGATAATTGAAATTTCTCATTAAACCAAACACGCCAAAGATGAAAAGGATGGAACCTATGATATCGTGATCTTAAACTCACATCTGAATATATTTTTTAAAAGAGATTAATGAATATTAACTTAATCTTATTTTTTTGGAGATTCTCAGGTGTTGAAAAAGTTAACTTTTTTAGAATGACGCGTTATAAATATTCACTTTAAATCAAATGTCCATTTGAATGAAATTAATTGTTAGGATATTCCGACACATAGGAAATAGTTAAGTATAACTTGGTTTAGTGTATAGTTAGGTAAAGTGTTGTTCTTTACTATGTACTTTTTGTAACTTACAATCTGACTGTCACGATATGTTCTAGACATGAAGTGATCCGACAGTTCATTATCTCCACGGTATTACTAATACTGATCCGTGGCTTAACACCTGATTGGTCCATGATTTATATTTAAAGAGCATGGTGGGTCATTTGTAAGATAACCGTTCATGAGAGAAGCTTATGTAAATTTTCTTTCTTTTACATTAATAAATTACCTGAAGTGGTCACGTTGGCTTAGGTCGTGGATTGTTTCCCTCTTTGAGAATTTTAACCATGTCAAGAATATTGGTGTACTGATCTGTGATCTATTTGTGAGTGGTGTCCCTTGGTTTTCTATCTAAGGAACTTACCCTGTAAATTCCTACATGGTATCAGAGCTATTTTAGGGCCACATTCATTGGTGATCCAAATCCGAAGTCGATACAACTGCATCCAATTGTCGTTTCCTAGATCTACTATTTTTGGCTACTTTCGGGCCGGGAGGACTACTCTATTGTGTTAGGAGCATCTGTTCCAGTGAGGAACCCCTTCCATTTCACACGGAAAGGTTTCCGATAGCACTAGCTATGTCATTTTTAAGATCTGGAGATATACAATATTTATTTGCAATTTTAGTTATTTATCTCTCTATTTATTTCAGTTTATTTATCTCTCTATTTTTATTATTATCATTTCTGTGTATGCTCTTTTCCTTGCGACTTTGTGTCATCTAGGCAAATTAGAAACAAAAAGGAAGGATTTTTCTCATGTGTATGCTCTTTTCCGCCACGCCTTAGTGTGATCTCGGAAAATCAGAAACATTGAAAAAAAATATTTAGTTTCCAATGAAATATAGCTTTAAGACGTAAGTACGCACCCCAAAGCTTCAGTGAGTTCAAAAAAAAAAAAATCTCTTCCCCATTTCCAAAAGTTACTAACATTTTAAACTAGTTCACTTGGTCCAAAGTTACTTTATGAAAATAGAGGTCTTGGGTTCAAGTCTTTCTTTTTAATGAGTTATTTTTTAAAAATATACATATAACTTATGTTTTAAAGTTACTTTATGTAAAAATGTTCTCACCCATTATAAAAAGTGAGTCACTTATAATTCCGAAGTCACTTTATCATTTATTTAAGTTACAATTTAGTGGGTAGTTCATAAAGTACCATTGTAAAAGTGACTTTTAGTTATTTATAAAAGTGGGTCACATAAAGTAATATTTTTTTAAAAGTGAGCTAATTAGATTAATTTTGGAGGGGGGTTGAGGTGGGGCGGTTAAAATATAACATTATCATTCACTTCCAAACATTCACGTATTTTGTCAGCATCTTCGACAACTTTTCTTCAAAAAGTCATAACTTCTTCATTCGGAAGTCGTTTTCAGAGTTGTTTTTTTTTAATCGGCCTAATTTTTCGAGATATTTTCATTGGAACACTTAGTTTCAACATCTACAATTTCAGTTTATGTTAAAATGGAAATTCCATGCCAAGTTAATCTTGACAACACCAACTACTTCTAATAGTTCTCCTACATTGTGGATTTACTTAGAAGTAAAGATCTTTATAGAATAGCCTTAGGCCAAGAGTCTAAACCTAAAGATGAAGATAAGAAAGTCAAATGGGAAAACAAGCAAGATCAAGCACATGGGTTGATAGCGATGTCTCTTTCTCCAGACCTTAGATTCCATATCATGGAACTTGATACCCCTGATGAAGCAATGAAGCAACTCAATAAAGTTTTTGGAATCAAAAATGAAATTAGAGCCCATCAACTCGAAAATTAGTTGCTTACGTTGGACCCCAATAATTTTTCTTCCATTAAAGATTTTTTGTCCAAGTTCAATACCCTTAGACTTCTCTTGGAAGGTGTTAAGGTTAAGAAAAAATATGATAGCCTTGTCTATTCCATTCTTACAAAGTTATGACCAACCTACTCTATGTTTGTTTCCACCTTCTATTCTATTAGAGAAGCCTTTATTTCTTAAGGAAAAGCCTATAAGTCGCTCTCTTTTGAAGCCTTTTGTGATTCTTTAATAAGAGAACAAGAAAAACTCTTACATCTTGGTCTTCTTAATACTGGAAACTTTTCTAAGAAAGCCTCAGCAGCCCAACAACAACCAAATTCAAAGAATCCTAAGAAGAAGTATCCTAAAAAGAATGGTCATAAACCAAACAAGGGTCCTAATCAATTTTAGTCTCAAAATGAAAAATCAATTCAACATAATGATAAGGAAAATAAAAACAAAAGGAAGAAGACAAATAGACATTGCAACTTTTGTAATCGAGATGGCCACTTAGAATCCAAATGCTTTAAGAAGATGGAAGCCTTGGAAGCATCAATGAAGAAACATAACATCCATTTGGAGCACTCTTCAACTTCAACTTCATCTTTAGGAATAACACTTTTTGCATGTGGTTTTCAAGCATCTCGGTCCGGTTATGCACTAAATTTATCTACTTCTTCTCATTCTCATGAGTGGCTCATTGATTCTGGAGCTTCTTATCACATGGCCAAAAGCAAAGCCATGTTTTCTTCTTTAAATGATTGTAACACCAAAAATATATATGTTGGTGATGATAGATCTCTTAGTGTTGTAGGGACTGGAACTATTCATCTAGACAATGGTCAATTTAATGATGTATTATGTGTTCCTACCTTATCCTTCAACCTTCTATCTGTATATCAGATAACTCATTCAGGTGAAGGTAAAATCATTGAATTTTCACCTCATGATATTGTAATTGAGGATGTAAGAGATCCTAGACATATTTTAGCTACTGGCATTGCTGATGATTCTACAAAGTTGCATAAGTTTAACAACTTTGGTTCATCAACTCTTCCCTCGATATTTGTTTCTCATAATGATGAAGTGAGAAAACTTTGACATGAGCGATTTGGTCACTTAAACTATCGCTCCCTTCAAAATCTATGTAAAGAAGATTTACATAAGCTTCTCTCATGATCAGTCACCTTACAAATGACCATCAATGCTCTTTAAATAGAGATCATGGACCAATCGGGTGTTAAAGCACAAATCAAGTGTCAGTAATACCGAGGAGAGAATGAATCGTCAGATCATTTCATGTCTAGAACATACTGTGACCGTTGAATTGTAAGTTACAAAAAGTACATAGTAAAGAAAGACACTTTACCTAACTATACATTATACCAAGTTATACTTAACTATTTCCTATGTGTCGGAATATCCTAACATCCCCCCTTAAGAACAACTTGGGATAGGATTGAAGCATGTACAAAGATGACACAATAGGAGAAGGAAGGAGGCATTAGAGCCTAGGTTATGGGCCCACCACGCTTCCTACACATCTATCTTATGTATCCTTATTATATAGATGAAATCATTTATCTCTTTGGTGCAAATGAAGCACTCTCTATTTCACCTGTAACTTCAGAAGTGATATTTCATGACTATGTTAAGTCATTTATGCAATGTTTGAATTTTATTCATCAAAGTCATAAACAAAATTCTAAACTTCAATGCTATCATCTTTGTAGATAAATATATTTCCCCAATTGTGTGACTTGGCATGGGTGAATACAAGTTTGATTGTGAGTGTATAGAGATAGAGAAGGATTATCTACATGAATTGTTGTTTACACTTCAAATGGATAAAAGTATTGCAGTACAATCAACAAACATTTGTTAGAATAGTTTGAGTCAACTATATCCTCGTCTCCTAAAGATGCATGTGTGTATGCTATTTGAAAGAGTTTAACACTAACATTGAGGGTATTATATCTAAATGAAATGAAAAGGGTATCAATTTGGATTTTCCTACCTTGTTGAACAACATAGGAATTATTAAACAGTGTGACAAATTTTTTTCTGAATATTTGTCAACGTGTTTTCCCAAGATAAAGATCTTCATAATTCAAAATTTTCTCATGTACTAAATAGTTATTGTTTTGAACATGAGATACTTAATCTTTTAATTGATTGGTTTTTGAAGGCCATAAGATATGGGGAGATAATTACTTCAAATTCATTTCAATTTTATATACTTACAAATTGGGTTGATACTATATTTTCATTCTCATGAATATTGTTCATCCATAAAACATTGATAAATTTGTAGCATTTCAGAATGCATTGGAAAAATAACGATCCAACTCATGAATAATTATTTTTTCATCCTAACTAGATATATCAAATTCAAAAAATATTTCACTAAAGATTTTTCATATGGTGGTTTTATGTGGTTTTCAATGGTGGTTTTGATTTAAAATTAATTAATTTATTCATTTTCAAGCAAAAAGATTAAAAAAACATATAATGGCATAGAAAACCTACCTTGTGGTCCAGAGATTACACTCCTCCGTTGAGTTTTTGTGCAGCTGGTCCAACTCTCAAGTCCACAGTCTATGCAAAATGGACTATGCAGACCACGATGAGTGTTATAAACAAATAAAAGGTGCTCAATCAAGCCTAAGGCTCAATCAAACCATTTTTTAAATATTCCACTCCAAAACAAACATTTTGTTTTGGCTGGTATTTTAAAAACATAGCTCGATCGAGCATCTAAGTAACCACAAGTTACGTAGGATCTCATTGAGGGTTTGTTTCATAGCTCGATCGAGCAATATTTAAGCCCTCAAATAGATTGATCAAGAGATAAAATATTGCTCAATCACTTAAAAAAGGCTTGATCGAGTTGTTTTTCTTCACCACTAAGTGTGTGTGCTTGCCAAAAAGTATAAACAACCTCCATGGCCACACCCTTTAGTTAGTATATTAGTAAATAGAATACCTAACATTGCAAATGGAAAAAAATTTGCAATGGGTAATTTTTCATTGTTTAAATTGTATTATTAAATGCTATATAAAATATATATAGGACCAAATAAACATTTTAACCATTATAATAATAATAATAAATAATAATAATAAATAATAATAATAATAATCAAAATCAAAATCAAAATATATACATAATTTCTTTATTATAGTGGACATTATTTTTTTTTATTTAGAGCATACTTTTTTCTTTTTTTTAAAGGTATGTATTAATTGGATGAACGGATGGACGGACAAACTTACACATCCCCCTCATACTGGGATGTAGAAAGATCTATTTTAAGGACGGATCTAACATGAGTCAAGAGGGATCAAATTTCTTCAAGTGCAAACCTTTTTAGAGTGCAAAATACAATGTGTTGTTTTTCATTTTTTAAATTGTAATTTTGAATGTTAAATAGAGTATATATAAGACCAAATAAAAAAAATTTAACCATAAAAACTTAATTTTTCTTTTTTCTATATATAGATATATATGAAGATATTGACACAAATTACTTAAAATAGATCTTCAAATAGTTTATTTAAATTTCTTGTTAAAATATTTTTGAAAATTATAAGATTTAAACATCTATCTCACATTTTTTTTTTAATTCTAATTAATTTACGACATATTCATTTCTTTTTAAATTATAGGTCCACATTATTTTCTATATAGAACATAATTTGTATTTTTTATTTTTATTTTAAAGAGCATAAACAGATGGACAAACTTACACATCTCCTCGTACTATACTGTAGAATGAGCCTCTCGGATCAATATAACGATATAAAATAAAGCCAAAAATATAACGATATAAAATGAAACCAAAAAGAAACAATGTGGCATATTAATCGTTGATTTAATCTATTATATTCCTTTACTTTAATCTATTCTATTTCTTCCAAGTCTATGTAAAAGATTATTGTATAGTAAGAAAAAGATTTTCTAGATCATCGGTTACTTTATCTGATATATGTGTACATTGTTAAAGTGGAAAAGATAAAGTTGGAGTGGGTTGCATTGACTAACGGAATATTTTAAATCTTGTTAATATCATGGTTTAATTAAAAAAATTAGACCGCGACACTGAGAAAGGAGAAAATTATCATAAAGAGAGTTTTTTTAAATAAGTTGTAAAGGTTATAGTAGGAGTCGGTTGGTTGACGAGATGAATATTTTAAAAGTTCTTAAAATAATTTTGTTTAATTAAAAAATATATAATTTTATATTAATATATTTATGTAATTTAAAAATATGCATGTTATTAACGAATATGTAATTCAAATGGAAAGTATTTAATAAGGGTTTGTATTTTATTATGAAAAATGAAAATAAAAATTTATTATTATGTAAACTTACATGGTGAATATGATATAAATATGTAATTTCTAAATTAAATTTATTGTATTAAAGTTTTTATTTTCAGAATAGGAAAGTTTATATATTTTTTAATATAATTTAAAAAAAAATAAAATTTTAAAATAATAACATAAAATAAATTAATTAAAATAAATAATTTTCTCCCAGTTAAAATTGAATTGATTTAATAGAATAAAATATTTTAAATACTTTCAAAAATATTATATTTAAAAAATCGAAATTTAATATATACAATTTTTATTTTTCATTAATATTATTATATATAAATAATTTTTTTTATAATAATATTTAATATTTACTTATTATCCCGCGCAAGTAAAATAATAAATATTTACACTACGCACTTTTTTCAAGACAGAAAACGCGTAATATTATTTATATAAAAGATATAAAAAAGTCTGCATGGTAATTTACATTAGGCACTTCACTCTATTGACATGCCATGGAACATAAAAAGCCAAACATCAATTTTAATTCACATCAAAGCTATTGAAGTGGATGTAGTCTTTCCAGCGCAATAGATAGAATGTGAACCCATGTGCAAGGACCTTGTGTGGCACTGCAACATTAAAGTGTCCAGACAATGGCATTCATGCATAAATTTATTTTGTGAAATTGAAGCGTGAAGAAAGAGATTATCTTCATGATGTTGTCCATGGTGTTATCATCTTCTTTTAAATACTAATTTGAAGAGGTTTAGTATTTTTTTTTGGAAAAATGTGATTATTAATCATTAAGTTTTTTGATGTGTGCATGGTGGTTATCCAGTTTTAAAAAAATGATGAATATGAAGAGGTTTTAGCATTTTTTATTTCATTGGAAAATATAATTATTAATAATTAGGTATTTCCGCTATAACATAACATTTTTATTCCTAAATTCTTATTATTTTAGTTTTTTTAAAAAGTTAATATTTAATATAATTATCATTATTTGTAATTGTAATAAGGCATAATTTCAGTATTATTAAATATTATGGATTTTAAATGATTCAAGTCACGTGTAACAATAATGCCAAGATTAAAGATATTTGGGAGAAAATTTTTATTATAAACTTGGAAGTTTATATTGTTTGTTTTTAT
>APFE031343771.1:10047-40790 GCA_000404065.3 Pinus taeda
TTTCAGCGCTAGAAAAATGACTAAGCTCTCTTGTGGCCCCTTGTGGAAAGAAAACAACAAGTGGGATAATGTTGGGTTGTGTTATATTCTTTCCACGACTAGCTTGCGAAGTTACCTCGGGGGTTGGAGGGGGGGCGGAGCCCCCTTTTCATTGTGTCGTTGTGTAGGGGGGGGGGTGTGGGGGGGGGGTGTCACAAGGGGTTTGAGGTGTATCATAACCCCACTTTATGGGGTCCAGGGCATCGCCTTGGAAATATTTGGTTTTGGGCCCTATGTTAGGTTGGGCGGACCCACCTATGGTTTTGTGCATGATTTTCAGACATGTTTTTGGACACGATGGTTTTTAGTCCATGGTTTTGGACGTGATGGTTTTCAGTCCATGGTATTGGATGCTTCGGCATGTATAAATATGTATTGTATCATTGAAAGGAAATAATTAAAAATCAAGCTAGTAGTCCCGATTTTGGTATCTAGGGAAAAATTTTTGTGTATATGTGTTTTATGTGTTATGCTCTCGCATTGTTTATTTTCTGTTTTAGAATTTGTATGCAGGTAATTTCTGTACAGGGTTAAAACCTACAAAAATGAGATAGAATGGGTGGGAAGGGTGGGTAAATTTTGTAGTTCAACACTGCAAGCATGTTGTATTGGTTTATTCTTGTGAGGGTGTGGAATGGATTGAGCGGGAAATTTTGTAGATCATGGAGGATTTTGATGATGTAGCTAATTAGGTTGTGTGGTTGATCTTGATAGGCAAGCAAGATATTGTTGAAGAGCTAGTGAAGAGTCTGGGTGATATGTTTGTGATACAAGATGATGGAGAGTCTTCATGTAATCATAATATGAGACATGCCAAACTTGTGGAAAATATTGGTGGGGGTTATAATGAGATTAGCATGGCTTCCTTAACATAAGAGTATTCCATAATGGATAATACAAGTAAGAGAATGGAGAGAAAGTGTTTTGAACCATACATGTAAGCCACAATTTCCATGGTTGTGAGATTTTTACATCTTCTTGATCTCTTTGATATGATGGTTTCATCGT
This sequence comes from Pinus taeda, assembly GCA_000404065.3. NCBI lineage: Eukaryota > Viridiplantae > Streptophyta > Pinopsida > Pinales > Pinaceae > Pinus > Pinus taeda. The sequence continues at coordinate 11,095 of APFE031343771.1, forward strand.
AGGTGAAGAAGAGAAGCTACCCATGTGGTGTTTCTTTTAGCACCAAGGGAAAAACACTTCTTCAATTTTTTCTTCATTTCTCTTAACCTGAAAAATATCCAATTGTGTATTTAGAGAGCTAATAATGTCAATTTTAAAATATTCAAATGAATCATTGATTTTAGCTCCTATATCTCCTGTTCTTATATCATATTTGAAAAATAAAGAATAAACTTTTCTAGAATTATTACCAACATAATTCACAAACATCATCATATGATAGCTAAAAAACATCACATTTTTCCATAAGATTCAAGAGTTCTAAAAAATCATCTTTGATTCCTTTAAGTAGGAGTGTTTTCAAGGTCCCTTTTTCCAATGGTTTATGCTTTAATATTTTAAGATTGTATTGAAATTACTCCACATAATTCTCTAAGCTTTCATCTTCCCATTCTGTTTTGAAAATATCTTCATTAGCCTTGCAGTAGTCTTGATATTTATTCAAGAATACATCCTTAATGTCTTCACATGTTTGAATGCAGTTCCCACCAAGGCTCATGAACCATCAGAGAACTTCTGCTTTTGGAGTAAGAGGAAATAATTTCAGCTGAGTATTCGTACAATAATCATAAAATTTATAAAGTACTTCAAAATAAAATAAGAATGTATCTGGTTCTTCATTTTCCAAACCATGAAAATTTGTTAGAGAAGATGGGGAATTGATGTGCATTTGTGTCACTTCTCCCAAATCTATGATAAGCAATTCAAAAGTAGTAGTGTATGCCATTTCTTCCCAAAATAGAAGAGGTTCTTCGTGTGTTTCTTCAAGGTTCATCCTTCAAATGTTAGTGCCAATTGGTTTGTGGAATGGGTGGTGCTTATAACCCCACTTGAGTAAAATCATAATAGTTTTTTCTTTTTCAAAATTCTACCTCTAAAATTCCTACTTTTATCCATGCATGCTATATGACTTGGAACTACCTATAGAGGGAAGACCTCACCACGAGTTAACTAGGGTGCATAAGTAGGTTCTTACCTTCTGTCTTTGATATCCAACCCTCTTTGAGTCATTTTTGCATCTACAACCAAATATTATTGTGGTAGTGCTATTTGATAGCCTCCCTAGAAATAATGCCAAAATGTTTGGGAAATTAATTTCTTAATAGAAAAATAACCATCACTTAGACATTAATTTTAAACTCGAGGAATGTCCTTTTGTTTCAAGGAAGTCCACAAAATATATGCAAGAAACTACCAAAGACTAATATTTATTCTTATATAAGATTCCTATGATAACTTACACTTCTATTTATTAAAACAAATTTATTCTATGCATGCCCTTTAAGAAATCTAGAGTTGAAAAAAGCCAAGTAAATGTGAAAAGTAAATCAATGAAAACAAATATAGCAATAAATTTTGTCTCTAATTAAAATCCCACTCACAAAAATAAGAATGAAATAAACAACTAAAACTAAAGACTAAACGTTGTTTAAGATACAAACTCAACCTATGAGTTAATTAAGAAATGATACAATAAATCTTCAAGTATACTGTGATAATCTAATACTAATTTCGCTATTAAATAACTCATAATTAAATCAAGAACTAATTCTAAGTAACAATAGTTTCTATTTCAAGGAACAATGCCATAAAATTAAGGAAACAACATTCATAATTTAAGAGAGAAATTATTAAAAAGAGAACAATATAGATATCAATGTTAGAGGAAATGATCATATGAAATCAATTCTAGAAATAATCTGTCAATTGACTAAACAAACAAATATTAATTAAGAAAGTGAAACAAATATTAATTAAGAAAGTGACAACATGTAAAGAAAGTTATGCTCAAGAAAATATTATAGTAATTTGCTATATAAGGAGGCAATGCTTTATCCAAGGAAGTAGGTGTTGTAAATAATACTGAGAGGGGGGGTGAATCAATAAAATCAGATCAATAATTTAATTTTCAAAACTGATTTGTACACGCTACTTCAGCTTAGTGAACTAGCGTGTATACACAACTGTACTTAATGCAACCAGCATATATGTAGAGATCTTTTGATTTACCCAAATTATCATGTATTGAACTTTAATAAGTATATCATGAATTCATTAGACAATGCAGTAAAAATAGATTTAAGTATCACACATAAGCAACACACATGAACACCAAGATATAAGATGGAAACCCAATGTGGGTGAAAACCACTTGCTGCAATCGTCTTTGTCTTTATTTAACAAGAAAATTCTATTTACAGTTTTTGTACTGGTGCAGTCTTATACCAGTACATAGAACTCTACTTGCAGAAGGCTATAAACTTCTCTCATTCTCCAGCTTCTATTGGAAGGGAGCTACAACCCCCTAGCTCTTGTACTAGTCGATGCGTTTACTAGTACCTAGGCACTGACGTACAGAAGGCTACGACCTTCTCCTTTTTCTTCTGGGGACCACGTTTCATAAATTTTCAGACTGGATCCATCAATAACATCATATCAAATATATCTACATCAATTAATCACCTTTTGAACCAACCACAACCGAATCAATAAATCACTTTGACAACCCATCAATCTGATCATTCAGAATATTTTCATCAGAATACACTAACCAGAACCCAAGCTAGAATCCAGAACAATCCAACAACAAACAAAAGCAACTAAAACACATTTTATAGGGTATACGCTACTTCCATGTGATGAACCTACGTGCATATGCGCTTTCCTCAAAGTGAACCAGCGTACATATCTACAAATCAAATTTATGATGTATACACTGCTTTGATATGAAGAACCAACATGTATACACTCCTTTTCTAAAGTGAATCTACGTAAAAATCTATAAATGATGATTTAAACATTACAACTATTCCAGACTTCAGTCATACCCAGATCATCAAATTTGTAGACTACAACATGCATCAGTTATTCAGATACATGATCAAATCACATAAAGATAATTCACTTCATGCCTTGACATCCTGATACATCATTAGATCTTATCTTTCATCAAATGCTAAGGTTCCTCCTTGGTTAAGATTCAACAATGCACCATAACCCAATAACTTTCATACTAGATCTCACACTTCATTAGATATTCAATGCTTGTGTGTCTTGGCCTAATGATCTTCTCCTCCTTTTATAGTTTTAGGCCTTTCTCAATACCATGGACCAAAACCAATTAGGACTACTACCTTGGATTGAATACCTAGGGTCAATACCTTAGACCAAATATCATGGACCAATACCATGGATCAAAATACCATGGACCAAATACTTCAGACCAAAAAACTTAGTTCTCCAAGGTATACGTACTTTTCCTTTTGTGAAAGTGTGTGTGTACGTATAGTTTTCTAAGGTATTAAATGACTGTAGTTTTTCTTTGTCACCTGTCATGTGTTTTGAGCATCCACTGTTGATGTACCACTGGTTTTCTTGTCCTTCTGCATACAACGCTATACCACATATTTCTATTTGTGGTTCTTTCTTTCTCCATATTTTGGGATTTAATGGAGTTTGCTCCTTTTGAGATATTTGCTGAAATTTGCTCCTGCATTCAGATTCTTCATGGCCAAAGTTGTTACAGATTGAGCATTCTAATTTATTTTCAAGCAGAGAAAAGTTATTATAGGAAATTTTCTTGATCACTGTCACATTCCTTTGATTTCGTGCCTCTCTAGTCATGATGGTTTTGTAAGCAACACATTGAGCAACTTTTTGTCCAAAATTATGACATGAGAAACTTTGACCATTAAATAAGTTCCTGCGATTATTGAATCTACTGACCTGGTGATTGTAGTTTCTATTGATATTCATATTTGAAGCAAATTGAGTATGATTTACCTGAGGTTGGTTGTGGCTTATATTCATCCTTGAAGTAAATTGAGCCTATTTTACCTAATGGTCTACTTTATGCCTTTGGTGACGATTGTCAAACTATTCACTACTCTTTGCTTCATCAAGATAGCTTTTAGTGGAGGTTAACGGCTTCTGTACTTGAGATGCTTCTTTAGTATATCCAAGACCTGTCTTTATCAGAGGAGAATACTGTACTTTGATAATTTCATTTAAGGTTTCTGATCCTTTAGAAAATCTAAGATTGAGACCTTTTGTTTTCTCAAGATCCTTTCTTAGACCCACAATTTCACATTCTAGTTTTTCATTGTGTTTTTCTCTTTCAGCAAGTTGGTATGTCAAGGCATCTATAATCATATTCTTTTATTCTAAATAGATTTTGAGTTTAGCTATTTCTTCATGAAGGTCATCTTCATCTAAAGCATCCAAAAAGTCATCATCTTCATAAGCCATCAGAAGTCTATAGTCATTACTATTTTCATCTTCATCACTATTTGATAAACCATCGCTATCTTCATGAGTATAGTATCTCTTCTTACTTACACTTTGTTTTCTATTCCATTTTGCAGATTCCTTCCCTTTATCATATTTATCTTTATGAGGACATTTGGCAGCATAATTACTTACTCTACCGTAGGAAAAACATTTGAAAGGTGGTTTACCTCTGAATCTCTCGGAACCTCGTTGAAGGTTCTTGACAAAGTTTGCTTCTTCTTCTCCTTCTAAAATATGTCCTGATTTATTAAGTTCTTCTTTTCTTTTTGTTGAAGCTTTAAATGTAGCTTCTCTCATATCTGATGGACCTTCTTTTCTCATCTCAAAGGCAGTTAAGATTCCATGCAGCTGTGTCATAGTAATAGTTTGTAGATTTTGCTTTTCTTCTATGGCAGATACTTTTGACTCAAACTTAGCAGAGAAGGATCTTAAAATTTTTTCAACTAAGTAATTTCCTTTATCTCTTCAACCAGATTCTTCATGCAATTAACAATCTCATCTATACGTAAGAAGTAACTAGCTATACTTTCATCATTGTGCATCTTGAGAGTTTCATATTGAATTCTAAGAGTTTGCAGTTAGAACATTTTACTTGAGAGTATCCTTCGTAGCTTAGAATGATTTTGTCCCATATTTCTTTGGCAGATTTGAGCTACATAACTTTGACAAACTCTAATTGTGAGAGACTTCCCAATAATGTATTAACAGCCTTGGCATTGGTTTAATATTGCTTTTTACCTGCCGTACCTGTAGGAATTGCTGATGGAAATGTATATCCTCCTTCCACGATTTCCGATACATCTGTTCCAAGAGATTGAAGATAGGCTGTGGTTCTTACCTTCCAATAAACAAAGTTGCTCCCATCAAATATTGACGTCTGATGGATCCCTTGCTTTCTTGATTACTCATGATGATGGATCTTCCTTCAAGCGATTAAGCTTCTTCTGAAGGGCTTGCTCTAATACCAATTGTTGGAAGTAATACTGAGAGGGCGGGTGCATTAGTATTATCAAATAAATAATTTAATTTTCAAAAATAATTTATATACGCTACTTCATCTCAGTGAACTAGCATGTATACGCGACTGTACTTAATGCAACTAGCGTATATGCAAAGATATTTTGATTTACCTGAATTATCATGTATTGAACTTCAATCAGTATATCATGAATTCATTAGACAGTGTAGTAAAAACATATTAAAGTATCACACATGAACACCAAGATATAAGGTGGAAACCCAATGTGGGTGAAAACCACCTGCTGTAATCGTCTCTGTCTTCTTTTAATAAGAAAATTATGTTTATAGTTTTTGTACTGGTGCAGTTTTATACCAGTACGCAGGCTTCTACCTGCAGAAGGCTACAACCTTCTCTCATTCTCCAACTTCTAGTGGAAGGGAGCTACAACCCCCTAGCTCTTGTATTAGGCGATGTGTTACTAGTACGTAGGCACTGACCTACAGAAGGATACAACCTTCTCTTTTTTCTTCCAAGGACCACGTTTCATAAATTTTAAGACTGTATCCATCAACAACATCATATCAAGTATATCTGCATTAATCAATCTCTTTTTGAACCAACCACAACCGAATCAATCAATCACTTTGAAAACCCATCAATCTGATCATTCAAAATACTGTCTCCAGAATACAGTAACTAGAACTCAAGCCAAAATCCAGAACACTCCAACAACAAATAGAAGCAACTAAAACATATTTTATAAGGTATACACTACTTCCATGTGTTGAAGCAATGTGCATATGCACTTTCCTCAAAGTGAACCAGTGTACAAATTTGCAAATCAAATTTATGATGTATACACTGCTTTGATATGCAGAACCAGCATGTATATGCTCCTTTTCTAAAGTGAACCTGCATACAGATCTGTAAATCATGATTTAAACTTTACAACTATTCTAGACTTGAGTCATACCCAGATCATCATATTTAAAGACTACAACATGTGCCAGTTATTTAGATACATGATCAAATCACATAAAGATAATTCACTTCAAGCCTTGAGATCTTGATACATCATTAGATCTTATCTTTCATCATATGCTAAGGTTCCTCCTTGGTTCAAATCTGGCAATGCACCATAACCCAATAACCTGCATACTAGATCTCACACTTCATCAAATATTCAATGCTTGTGTATCTTGGCCTAATGATCTTCTCCTCCTTTTATAGTTTTAGGCCTTTCTCAATACCATGGACCAAAACCACTTAGGACCAATACATTGGATCAAATACATAGGGTCAATACCTTGGACCAAATACCATGGACCAATATCATGGATCAAAATACCATGGACCAAATACTTCAGACCAAAAACTTAATTTTCCAAGGTATACGCGCTTTTCCTTTTGTGAAAGTGCGTGTGTACGTATACACGACTTATATACAGTGAACCCGCGTGTATACGCGGCTTGGCCAATGGTGAACCTGCATATACTTCTCTTTCTTCATTATGTGCAGTTTGATCTGTAACTCTCTATTGGAAAGGGCAGAAAGTAAAATTTAAGCCTATGCTATCCTCCTCTTTAGTTCTATAGCCTTTGACATCAATAAAAATTAATTTCTCCAACATACTATACTTTAAAGCGTCTCTAAACACAATAGTTACTTCAATTCTTAATATATTAAGCAAATGTGGTTTGAAATTTGGATTTAAGAGAAGTTTTCATATCAAATATTTAAAAGAAAAATAATATTATGGCCAATGGATATATTTTCACAATATAATTTGTTTTGTATATTGTTTTTATTACCGATATAATTTTTTAATTATTAAATTTTTAAGGAAAAATTTTGCTGGTGGTATATTTGAGGTTATCTATTAACTAAAGATATGTTGGTCATTTATTTTGACAAGATAAATTTATAGTAGAGTAATGGAATTCAAGGCTTGTATTATGATGTGAATATTAATCTCTTTTCTGTAAAGTATCTTATTAATTAAACATTAAATCAAACCTATATTGAGAAAGGTATGTACAATTTAAAGATATTATAAATGAAAGTGTTTTTAGTGTTGAATATGCAATATGTTTATTTATCATGTTTTTTATTTTACCTAGTTGTATTGTGGATGAAAGATGAGGTTCTATAGGAGATAAGAATGAAATGGGAGATTGAGACACACCTAGCGAACATCCTTGCAAAGTGGTGTATCAATCCAATTTGAAATTATGTTGGGTGTAATTCAACCCATTTACTTAGTATTATTGCCTTACAATCATTGAGATTTGGAAAAAATCTTAATGATAGAGGTTGAAAACATAATAATAGAGATCTTAAAAAATAGATATGCATACACAATTATTTTCATACATAATTATCTAAAATCTTTCGACATAACTTGTGTAATATGTGTATTTCCATTTAGAAAATTATGTTTGTACCCTTCCTTATGCCACACATTAGTATTTAGAGGTGTATTTAAAAAGAAAATAAATAGACCCAAGTTAGGATTCAATGGTGTTTAAAGATGAAATGAACCATTACAACACTAGAGCATAGAACATACAATCTATATTCTCGATAGGCTTATGTGTGTGCATGCACACACACACACACTTGAATATCTATCTAATTTTTCTAAGGCGACTACACCAAGATTCATGGTAGTCCTAGTGGTTTGCAATACTATAATGCTTGTGCTAGTGAGAGCCTAATGAGTTAGTCAACATGTAGATTTGCACCTAATTGGTCCTAGTTGACCTAGTTGACCCCACTTAGAGAGTTGGATCACTAATGCACTTCGAGTTACACATTCAAACACCCCCACATAAATAGAACTTAAAGGATTAGGGGGTGGTATTACCACACCATCCACTTATAATGACGAATACTAAATCTTCATGGGGTATCCACTTAGTCAACCTATGTCATAACACTTGCATTTGTGGGACATTAAACAATCCCTATAATCTCATTAGATATTGATAAAATCATCCCAAAATCCTTCTGTTGAAACCCACCCCCCCACAAAACATATTTATAATAAAAATAACCCACTTAGAGGGTTGGATCCTAATGCCTTGGAGTTACACATTCCACACCTAACTTAAATAGAATCAAAATATTGAAGGTTTATTGAAATCACTATACGTTAATCTTAAATTCTTAGGAGGCTATTAAACTCAGTCAAACCTATGCCATTGATTGTGATATTAAGAATACTTAATTATCTTTAGATATTTTCATCTCATTTATGTTGATGCCTCATAAATAATATTTATAATAAAATACCCCTTATTTTAGTGTGTGTGTGTGTGTCTATATATATTATTATTTATAATATATATATATAACCTTTCTATCATGCATCCCATTCCCCCCTACGTATAATATATTTGACTAACAATTTTAAAATTCCATTTATGAATGAATGTGGTAAGATATTGTCAATAAGGTGAAGCCCTTGAGTGGATCTTGAAGCTCACACATAGACTAAAATATAACAAAATTTTCTTTTGAAATGGGTTTGTTAAAATATCAATAGTTTAACATTTGTTTTATAATGAACAAGATATACTATATTCTATTCAATGACTTGCTTAAGACAGTGGGCATGAACCTCATCATGCTTTATTTTATTCTTTGTGTGATCCAAGTGGATATTGGTGGCCATCCACTTATTCCACTTGGCTCACAATGCAATTTACTATCAATTTCCTATTTTTCAGCACAATTTCGTATTTTGGTAGTTTTTGCTTCCTGAACTTCCAAAGTCATTTTTAGGCCCTAAACAACATTTTTTGAGAAATTGGAAATAATGAGATAAATATGGAATTTTTTAGTAAAAAGTTGTTTTCCTCATATATATCTTTCTAATGGACTATCATGTGAGCCAGACGAAGACCAAATGCCAAAGTTACAACCCTAGGAAGTTGTCGTAACAAATTACACTATCGGGGCCCACAATCCTTTGGTGCTTCATCTCTTAGGGTTATGGTTTTGGATGTTTAGGGTTTCTCATTATTTCTTCATGATAAGAATTCCTTGGAGCATCATTGTAACATAGTTCATAAGGCACATGGCTATCATATCTCTTCTAAGAGACAAGCTACAATTGTTCGAGTTAGTTTTCTTTGTTTCTACGTGTAAACAATGTTGGAAATACTGGGGGCGGGGTGAATCAATATTTCGTAAATTTCAAATATTTAAGTATCAAAACAATGAACAAAAGATATATATATATATACAATATTTTTATATTACAAGGGAAGCTACAACATCCAGTTTACTAGTGACAATTGGAAGGGCTACAACCCCAAGATTTACCAACTCCCATTGGAAGGAGGTGAAGACCTCTTGAAGGAAGCTAAAAATTCCTTCCATAACCACCCTATAAATTAAAAGATAAAAAATATTCTTGGCCTCTTGTACTAGAGACAATGGCCCAATTACAATAACATCTAAATACTACATCATTATGCCTTTTCTAACTTCTAATCTGCCCCTTTGTCATGTCCAACTTGCATGCTGTATTAACTCATACTGTATTCAATTTAGCAATAGAAATTGCATACCTTAGATCATTAAAACCACAAGAGTTATTACCTCAGCTGACTTCAAGACTCCTTCTACTTTAGAATAAAAAATATCTGCTACAAATCATATGTCAAGGCCTACTTCAAAACTTATTAAGGCATCCAAAGATCCATTTCAACAAGTGTCAAATTCTAATTTAGAATAGGTCTACTACAAATTTCAAGGTATTCTACAAATCACATTCCAGGGTCTACTTATGATTTTCAAAGGTTTGCCATAAATCATATGTTAAGGTTTCTTCAAAATGTATGTTGAGATCTACTCTAAGGATCAAATATCAATGTCTACTCTAAATATATGCTAATCTAAAGTATTGTTAGGTTCCTATAATACTGGTGTATTCCATTATTATTATTGTCATTGTATCCCCTTATTGTTATTGTTGTTCCCATGTTGTCCCCACATTTTTATTATTGTTCCCATAGAAGACCACTATTATTATTGTTGTGCCCTTAGATTATTATTGTTATGTCGGCTCTAATTATATTGTGACCTCTTAGACTCCTATATATAGAAATGAGGTCTTGCCATTTGTATCATGCAAGAATTGTTCATTTGTGTAATGTAAAGGAGGTTTCCCCCTCGAAGAGGTTGATTTTGAAGGCGTTGATCTATATTTTTTTCTATAAATTTTTTTCTACGATGTTTAAGAAGTTGAAATTAAAACCCATTTACGAAAAAATCATGATGAACGCCAGGTACATATTTCAGATCTCATCTCACTATATGTTCTGAGATATGATCCAAGTAAGTCAGGGTTTTTGCAGGTTCCCGAATTATATCTCAAAAAGGTGACCCAGTGAAAATCGCCATAACCTTCTCTCTAAGCATCATATTGAAATTTCGTAAGATAGTACAAAAAGAGGACAGACTGTAGTTTTTTTTATTTTGTTTTTAGGTCTGAAGGTCAAAACAATGACATGTGGCACTTCGTACAAGTTCACTCTATTGAACCAGTCTATAATAAGGTCATTGTGGGAGATTTAGAATAACTCTTTCTTGGAGAATCCAATCTCTACCAGACTGGCTGGAACACGAACTCAGAGGGCTACCAAAGGACAAAATTTCAGACCTTAGAGATCCAAAATTACAAAGATACAATAGATTCAACATTGATCTCCTATAAAGCCAAAAAAGGTGCGTAGTCTTTTTACAATTTTGCATAAGTTTGGTTTGAAAAATTAGTTTGAAGGAATTCAAAGGACATAGTGAAGCATAATTATCATTAATTAATTCCCCGAAGAAATAAAATGGAAATGCCTATTAAGCAAATTGAAATCTCTACCATGACTCACGAATAAGAGGAAGAAATGCAACATGATATATCAAAATTACGAGACCAAGTGCAACAAATGTCATTCTCACAAAAAGTATCAGAAGCTAAGATGGATGGTTTAAAGAAAGGCATGGAAGCTAAGATGAATGGCGTGGAAGCTAAGATGGATGGCATTGAAGCTAAGATGGATGGTATAGAAGCAAAACTTAAAGGCAACATGGAAGATTTGAAGATAGATTTGACAAAGTTGCTACAAGAAATGCTTACTAATGGCGAAAGGGTAGTAAAGGAAACTCATGAAGAGAACAAAAGAAATGTTAATCATGATTTCATAGACTCTAACATTGGATTGAAGACCCACCATTTTCCAAAGATCGATATGAGGAAGTTTGAAGGCAAGGATCTTGTAACATGGATACTATAGATGGAGCAATATTTCGATATGGATAATGTGAAAAACACACAAAAGGCATGCATTGCAACTTTATATTTGGAACCCAATCAATTTGTATGGTATCAATGGCTTTTCTCTCATAAAAAATTGTCACTTGGACAATTTTTTTTTTTTATTGTAAATTAGGCTACTTCTATTATTATACAAAAAAGCTACAAAAAGTTACAACGAGTCAGGCCTCAGATTTCACCATTCGGAGATGGATTTAGCACAGTGAGACACATAACTGAGATATCCAGACAGACACTTGTCACCGACCAAGTCTGGAAGACCAGCAAAATGCTTGAAAACCTCAACCAGCTGAAAGATAATCCTAGTGACCCAGACATTGTTTTCAGTTACAGACTCAAAAAACCATATCCCCAGACTATTACATAGGACGAAATAGACGCATACTTAAGAACCGTGTTTAACAGGAAAGGAGCTGAGCATAGCTTCAACTTTACAAGGAAATCGCGCTGAGAAAACAGAGAACATGACAAACCAGACGAACTGAATTAAAGTGCCATACCCACCACCAAAAAGTCCTGGAAACTGGATTAGTCATCCACTGAGGTGGAAGGCTGCTCTTCCACCACCCTGCAGCCATATTGGTCCAGATCGCTTGAGTCAGTGTAAGGTGCATCATCTTCGGCTGGAGCACTGGACCCGCCACCGCACCCGCGGTCTTCTCCGGCAGAATTCCGTGACCCAAAACTGGAGGAGGAGGTTGAACTGGTTGAAATAGGACTTGAGTAGGAGGCAGAGGTGGTTGAAACAGGACTGGAGCAGGAGGCCTATGCTCCTCAGCAACTGGTGGAGGGACTGCGCGATCACACTTCTCGATTCTAACAAAGACGTAATAGGTTTCATTGTCCAGTAGGCACGGGAAGCAGAACCGGGATGAGGGGTGTGAGGTGTGCTCGCAGACAGAAGCACGAGCCCGCCCTCTACCTCTCCTTCGGCCTTGCCTGGCGCTTCGAGAGTCAGAGCCATCTAACGAGGAATCGGAGGAGAACTGCGAGTTGGCTCTACCTCTGGCGCCTCCCTGAGACCCGCCTCTGTGGCTGCTAAGGCAAAGCCTTTCCCTTGGCATAGTGGACCGGAATTGACAAAGAGACGGTACAGAGAGCTGTGGCTGGACTGGAATTGACAAAGCGGAGGCACAGAAGGCGGGATAACCCCAACACTAGAAGACATAGGAGCATATGGAAGATGAACAAATTGAATGGGAAAATCAACAGTATGGACCAGGGCTACCAGGAACGCAGGCCAAGTTGTGAACCACCAAAGACCCCGATAGGAAAGCCCAGGAGCGAGAGAGAGATAAATAATGTTAGCGGAAGACTCCATAGAGAAGACCAGGGCGTTCAGAAGCGCCGAACGAGGTCTGTACCTGTGAGACCTACTTCGGCGTCCACAGGTCTGCAAACCACAACACAGAATGAGACAAAGACAAACATTAACCAGAAAAGCAGAAATGAAATGCGTTACCATCCCAGGCGTGTTGTAAATATATTGAACATCCACTGTCCGCGCCATGTGCGAACCAATACACTGCAGTTGCCTCCCAGAAGCCGAAGTTGCAGAGCGCGAGCGAAGAATTATGCCATGGGCGGCTGGCTTGCTTTGGGTTATACCCTCTTTTAATTTGAAGCGATAGGGGTGGCAGGCCTTGAATGCTGCTGTACAGGTGGCGGGGCTGGGCTGCCACTTGCCCAGTGGGAAGCCCGCCCCCATACCTTCCTCAATAACTATCACCCGCAGCCGGGAGATGAAGATCCTGGAGCACCAAAGAGTGGCAATCCTGTTGAAGTTGTGTATCCTCTGCATCATGGAGAGTGCCTGTGTAGTGAGGACGATGCTGGTTCACTCCTTGGTTTGCCAATCTATATGCTACTCTGTTGGATGATCACCTAACATGCTTGAAAAGGATACTGTTAGGGTGTCGAAGCCTTGCTTCCAATGTTTCGAGCCTACTGATAAGTCTCCAGCCGGAGGCTATTTTTGCCGCAGAGGTCCCTGCTTGGATTCTAGTAGCTGCATTGATAAGAATCAGGGAGTCTCCCTCCACCTCCAGCGGATATAAATTATGTTGATCTGCCACACAAATTCCTTTCCACATTCCTTCCAACTCCGCCACATTGTTGGTGTTTGTGCCTGTCGACCCATAGTAGATGTGTTCCACTGATCCTTCAGCATTTCTGATAACGGCGCCATATCTTGACGGACCAGGATTTCCTTTAGCAGCACCATCAAAATTTAGTTTGAAAGTAGCTCTTGCGGGGGGGGACCATTGAGAGGGGGAGGTGATATTGAGAGAATTTCTGGGAATACCTTGTAGGGAATATGATATGTTGATATTCCAGGAATTCCATATGATCCTTTCACAGGGTGATGTTGGCCAATCATTTTCTGTCCAAGATCTGAGCGCCAACGTTTCTTGTAGATTATGCTTCAAGAGTAGCCAAAGGATTTCTACTGATCTTCTCCTATTGTTGAAGACCCTATTGTTCCGTTCCTTCCATAATAAACAATTCAGAAAGCCTGGAATGAGGTTCCATAAGGAGTTCAAAATGGGGCTTTGATAAGGGTGCTTGGGCCAAGTTCTGAGAGTGTTTGCTATGTCCCCCTACCTGTCCCTTATTCCGTTGTTGCATTGGTCGACTTTATCCCAGAGCTGAGCTGCGAGTGGGCAAGTTTCCATGAGATGTATGTTGGTTTCCGCTTGGCTGGTGCAGTTGGGGCATCGTGAGGGGCCTATGAAGCCTCTTCTTTGTAGATTATCCTAGGTTAGTATGCGACGCTTGCTTAAAATCCATAGGAGGGTAGATACCTTGGGCCATAATTTTGACTGCCATATATGAGTCCATAATTGGTCCTTCTCTGTGTGGCTATGATCATAGCGTATGGTATAGGATTCTTTGGTGGTGAAGATTCCTCTTGAGGTGTGACCCCATCTCAGTTTGTTCGGCTGATTAGAGGGTTTGATTTTCCTTTGATTTAGCTCCTGATCTATATCTGCATAAGTCTCTCCTTGCCAATTTGTCTGCCAAGAGCTAGCAGGTTTCCATTGTTGGAAATATTGAGTCGCTTGCTGCTGCCAAAATTGAGAGACTTTAGATATATTGGATTGCTGCATGTGGTTCCGCCAGACAGGTTTGTGGAAGATCGTGGCTAATTTTGGTAGCTGCTGCCATGAGTCCTCCCAGAACCGCGCTGAGGTCCCCGAGTGAATCTCCAAAAAACTGTAATCTTGGATGAAGGCACAATGTATTTTAGCCGAATTCCAGATCATGGATCCTGAGATGCTCAGACTAATTCGGATGAGCTCATCCCACTGACTTCCGGGTGCGTATTTAGCTTGCCACAACTTTGCCCAAGGGATGTGCGGCTTTACTAGCCAATTCCACCAGATTTTTGCTCCCATTGTGCCGTTGCTTTGTACGGGGTCCCTTATTCCTAGTCCTCCATTGGATTTTGATTGACATACCTCAGTCCATTTAACAAGGGCCCATTTCCTGTTGAGTCCAGTAGAGCCCCAGAGAAAGCCCCGTTGAAGGTTACAGATGGCCTTGAGCACCCATTTGGGAGCCGCTAGAATGGAAAAGAGATACAAAGGCATTGCTTGGAGGACCGATTTGATCAAAGTAAGCCGACTGGCTATATTGAGCGATCTGTAGGTCCAAGATGAAAGTTGCGCTTCCTATTTATCCAACAGCATTCGCCATGAAGCATGCTTGAGGGAAGATTCCATGAGAGGAGCACCCAGATACTTGGAGGGCAACACAACAATAGAGAAACTGAGAATACGAGCAATGTTTCGTTGAGTGGAGACAGGGGAATTGAAGAAGGAAAGCTGGGATTTGGAGGCATTAATCGAGGTTCCAGAGGCTTCAGAAAAGAGAGAGAGCAGGGCTTTAAAGGGTTTGGCTTCTTGAGAGGAGGGATGAACAAAGAGCATCGTATCGTCCACGAATTGCTGATGAGATAATGGATGAAGACCATGGATCGCTAAACCTTTGATCGCCTGAGAGGAAACAGCATGGTGGAGGAGGCGACTGAGTCCTTCCGTCATAAGAACAAAAATGAAAGGGGAGAGGGGATCCCCTTGACAAATACCTCTCGACGGATGGAAGGGCGTGGAATGGGAGCCATTGAGGAGAACCGAAAAGCAAGGAGAGGTTATGAGGTTCATGATCTAGCGAGTCCAGGTTGCATTGAATCCAAAGGCTAGCAGCATATGCTGGATATATTCCCAACTGGGCTTGTCGAAGGCTTTAGAGAGATCAAGCTTCATTATCATGCCCGGTTTTTTGAGAATTTTTAAAGAGTGGATCACTTCGTTGGAAAGGATGATGCCATCCATAATCTGACGCCCCTCAACATAACCCGTTTGCTCCGGAAGGATGAGAAGGGGAAGGAGAGGTTTAAGCCTGTTGGCCACAACTTTGGAAATGAGCTTGTAGATGAAATTACATAGGGAAATTGGCTGGTATTTGTCTGGCGTATTAGCTTCTTCACCCTTGGGGACAAGAGCAATGAAGGTGGAATTGAGGGAGGGAAGGACCCAGTGCATGGAACGAGATTCTTCCACTAGATCCAACACTTCAGTACTGATTAAATCCCAGAATTCATGAAAGAAATTGGAGGTAAAACCATCAGGTCTAGGTGCCTTACCATATTTTAGTTGAGCCATAGCTTCTTCTACTTCCTGCATGGTGACCTGTTTTAGGATATTTTGATTCTGATCTTCCGTGATTATCTTGGGGATGTGTTGTGTAACTGATTTTATGGCGGATGAGCGACTCCCTGGTTGTTCTTTGAGTGTTTCCTTGAATTAATCTTTGAATTCCTTCTCAATATCTTCATGATTTTCTAATCTGCTCCCCTGACTGTTGTTGATGAAGGCTATGTTGTTATGCATTCGACGTTGAATGGTGGATCGGTGAAAGAATTTTGTATTCTTTTCGCCTTCCTTTAGCCACCTGATTCTAGATTTTTGGCGCCAGAGGATTTCCTCCTGTAACCTTCGGGCTTCTAGTTCTGTCCAGAGGGTGTGCTCCTTGTCTGCTAATTCTTCTGTCTGTCCCTTTGTTATAATTGTTTGTTGAAGAGCACACATGTCCTGCTCCAGACTTTTCCTCGCCTCCAAAATGTGACCAAATTTTGATTTCTTCCAGGCCTTGATAACTTGCTTGAGGTGTCTGAGCTTCTGTTGAAATTGAAACATTTTTGCTCCTGCTGGGGGAGTGAAGGACTTCCAGGCAGCTTGCACCATTTCTTTGAATTCTGGATGAGTGAACCAGAAGGAATCGAAGCGGAATGGGCGATTGCATTGTTTACCTGGACGTGTCCATTGGAGCATAATGGGCCAATGATCAGAGCCGCCTTGTGGTAGGATGGAGGCGTGAAAATCTCCGCCCATGTGAATGGCATTGTCTGAAATGAGAAAGCGATCTAATCTGGATGCGATATGTGTGATCTCCTTCGTTTGTTTGTCTAGGTAAATGTACCATTTGAGGTTTGTATATCAATGAGCTGATTGGTTTGTATGAACTCTTTGAGTCCCGTGCTATCCTCTTCTAATCTCATTCGCCCTCCCTTTTTTTCCTTTAGATTCGTGATGATATTAAAATCTCCCCTGCTTATCTAGAGAGGGTACTGTCTAGTTGCATTGAGCGCAGTAAGTGCCTCCAGCACTTCTAATTTTTGATGCAAGTCTTGTGGGAAATAGGTGTTGGTAAGTAAACCATGCATCTCCGTCCCTAGGAGATGAAATGTAGCTTGAATGAAATTGTGCGAGGCATGAAAATCCTGAAGAGTGAGGATCTGCGGATTCCAGACAATAGCAAGTCCCCCTAAGGCTCCTATCGCATCTACTGATACAGAGCGACTGCCAAGCCAAGCTTTGCTGAGGATTTTTTCAAGATGGACATTAGTACTTTTTGTTTCCTGTAGAAAAACAATTGCTGGTTTCTCTAACTGAATCATGGTTTTTAGCATTCTGTGTTTTGAGGGGCTATTGAGCCCTCTCATGTTCCAGGAGATGAGCTTCATGAGGAACAATGATGTTGGGGCTTGTAGAACTTCGTCAGCTTTGGGAATCTCCCAGATTCCATTAAGATCTCGCCAAGAATGATAGTTCGTTGTAGATCAGTTTTGCGTCCTCTTTTTTTTGTTTCTTTGAGAATTTTCTTTCCATCCCAAGGACTGCCTGCTTGTATGCCCAGACATTTATTGTGTTGCGCTTTGATGAGAACCCCTTCCAACCTATCTATTTCCCAGGGAGGTATGATGTTGTATTCTTTCTGCTTGCATGCTGTTTCAAGTTTGAGGATATCCAAATCATCTAGACTCACAGTCTCTGGATCTTCCTCCATTATGATAGGGATGTTTTGAGGATCCTCTGAGCTACCGTCTTGCAGGCTCAGAGCTAAGGTTGCATCAAGGTCCATTGCTGAGGGATGAAGTTCAACAACTGAATCCGGGATTTTCGCTTCCAAGGAGGGAGTGAGATCTGAGGGTGAGGGGTAGATGGATCCAAAGGAGGATTGAGAGGCTTGGATGAGGATGAAGGGGCTGGAGAGGCCTGAGATTCATGCGAGAGCTTGTCAAAGGTATCACGAGGGGTGAGGATTTGGAAACGGTTTTGGGATTCAGTCTTCTTGGGGCTAGAGGGGGCATCCGAATGCTTTTTGGCATGCCTTCGGCGAGAGGTCATTTTTGTGAAGCCTTCTGAATCTTTAGTAGCTTCATTGGCATCGACTTTGATCTGGATATTCAAGGGGCAGTCCCTAAAGAGATGACCATGCTCGTGGCATTTGCGGCAACGAAAAGGGATGTGTTCATAATCTAATGGTTGATTCCACTCAAAATCATCATGAAAGAGACTTACCGTGTCTGCAAGAGTTTTTTTGAGCTGCATTTGGACGCAGATCCTGGTGTAGGAGGTGAATCTTCTATTTTTGGTTTCCTCTGCCACTTTGATGAAGGTGCCAATGCTATTTCCAATGTCCTTTAATGTTTCTTCTTTCCAGTATTCTGAGGGCAGGGAATACATACGGATCCAGACTGGAGCGTGACTGAGATCCTCCGTATCTGGATTGAATCTGGGCTTCCAGTCACGAAGGAAAAGACCCAAGGAGTTGAAAAAGTATGGGCCACCTTCAAATATTCTGGTCTTATCCTCCAGGCAGTGAAAAATAGCTGTGAAGAAGCCCTTGGGGCCTAATAAGAGGGAGACTTGTCCTTTGGGCTTCCATTTTGAGTCTATCCACTCGTGTAGGGCCTTTTCAATAGGCCAGAAGCCAAGAAATTTTCCAATCAGGGCGTGATCCTTCAGGTACTGTATTTCCCCATTGATTTGATGACTTGGTAGCTCGACTTTGATTCGTTCTTTAGCTTTTGGAATGCATGTGGTTGACGTCGCCTTTGGTTGTGACGCATCCGGATCTGTGTCTTCTTTGTCATTTGTGTCTGGGATCTCCACTGTTGCATTGCTCCGTTCTGGGCTCTGATCACGTACTGGGCTCTGATCGCGTACTGGGGTTTTTCATGTTGAAAACAAGGGAATGGAAAAGGAAGATAAGTCCGCCTTCCGTGATGAAGAGGGTGGGGGAGGAACGGACCCCGTCCCTCCCGCCGGTCCGGCCATATCGAGCTAAGGACCAGACGCTCGTAGAATGGGCGGCCAGCTGCACCGTGCAGGAAAGCGGTTCACAGGTTGCAGAGGTGCAGATCTGTACATCTGTTGCAGGGGTCAGAGCGCGGCTGCTAGGGTTTCCGCGGATCAAGAGTCCCTCACTTGGACAGTTTTTATGGAAGAAATGATAGCACATTATGAGGATACAAAAAGAAACACTTGTTTTAGCGAATTGATAAATCTCAAACAAAGGGTTCAATGGTGGAGCACATTGAGGACTTCCAAAAATTGAATATAAGGGTAAAAGATATTCCATAAGAGCATAGATTTGATGTGTTCATAGGGAAGTTAAAGGATAACATCCAACATGAGGTTCGCCTTTGGGAACCTGATTAATTGGAGAAGGCATTCAGGTTGGCAAGAAAAATTGAAAGAAAAGTTATGGAAACAAGGAATCCTACCACTCAAAAATATAAAGATGGAAGTGTTGTTTCCCATAGCCTTCCACAACCTACAAGGTTGACACCACAACAATTGGAAGAAAAAGAGAAAAAGGGATTTGTTAAAGTTGTGATAGAAAATACACTAAAGGTCATAAGTGTGCTGAGAAGAAATTATTTTACATAGATTGTGAAGAGGAGGAAGAAAAGGAACAAGAAATGTCAAAATAAGAGGATATACACCACGAACAAACCCTAGAGAAAGAAGAAATGTATCCGAGCATATCTTCTAATGCATTGGCCGGAATTACCACTCCTCAAACTCTCAAGATAGAAGGACATATCAAGATGAAAAAGGTAATAGTGTTGATTGATTTGGGTAGTACCCATAATTTTATTCATTGTAAGATAGCCAAGGAATTCAATTTCTTCTTATATCCAACACCAGAGTGTCAAGTGATGGTTGCAAATGGAGGAACCATAAATTTCTCTGGAAAGTTCCATTATATCAAGCTATCAATGGGAGAATATGTATTGAATAGTCCAATGTTTTCTATTCCAATGGGTGGTGCTGATATTGTACTAGGAGTCCAATGGCTACAATATTTGGGTACGATAGCTTTTAATTTTCAAGAACTTTTCTTGAAATTATTTTCGGAAGGAAAGGAAGTTGAATTAAGGGGTATCGCAGGGAAACCGAGAAAGATAATTAACTCTAATGACATGACAAAGCTTCGAAAGAAAGAACAACAAGGCGTAATTTTACAATTATGTTCGCTAGAGGTTGCCACATCAAAATCCTCTATTTCTCCAAACCTCCAAAAAGTCTTGGACAATCATTCCAAGGTATTCGCGACTGCCAAAGGCCTCCCACCTATTCGTGATCATGATCATGCTATTCATTTGATTCCAATAAGTGTTCCTCCAAACATCAGGCTTTACAAATGTCCCTATGCCTAAAAGAGTGAAATTGGACATATGGTTGCATAAATGTTAGAGGCTGGAATAATTCAGCCTAGTCAAAGTTATTTCTCTACTCCAGTAGTATTGGTGCACAAGAAGGATGGATCATGGAACATGTGTCCAAATTATAGGGAGCTCAAAAAGCTCACTATTAAAGATAAATTTCCCATTCTTGTCATTGATGAATTATTGGATGAATTTCATGGATCAATTTACTTCACCAAGTTGGATCTTCATTCAGGATATCATTAAATCAGAATGAAGACTAAAGACATTCTGAAAACAACATTTAGAACTCATGAGGGTCATTATGAATTTTCGGTCATGCCTTTTGGCCTTACTAATGCACCTTCTACATTTCAAGGTTTGATGAATTCCATTTTCAAACCCTTAGAAAATTTGTGTTAGTAATTTTTGATGATATACTAATCTAGAACAAGTCTTGGAAGGATCATGTTCAACATGTTGACAGGGTGCTCAAACTAATGGAGAAGAAACAATTATACGCAAAAACCTCCAAAAGTTTCTTTGGAGTACAAGAGGTGGAATATCTGGGTCATCTTGTATCTCATGAAGGTGTTAAGGTAGACCCGAGAAAAATTAAAGCCATTAAGGAATGGAAAGTCCCCACATTGATAAAGCATCTACGAGAATTTCTTGGCTTGGAAGGGTATTATCGCAAGTTTATTAAGAATTATGGGAGAATAGCAGAACCTCTAACAACATTATTGAAGAAAGATGAATTTTCTTGGACTGCAGAAGCAACAAAGGCCTTTGAACATCTTAGAGAGGCAATGTGCCAAGCACCGGTCTTAGCTATGTTAGACTTCAAAAAAACATTTATTATGGAATGTGATGCCTTAGGAAATGGAGTTGGTGCTGTTTTAATGCAATATGAAATACCCATTTCTTTCGAAAGTTGTGCAATTAAAGGGAAGTGTTTACACAAAGCTATTTATGAGAAGGAAATGTTGGCAATACTACATGCACTTAAGAAATGACGACCTTACCTAATGGGAAGGCACTTCAAGGGAAAAACAGATCATGATAATCTTAAATGCTTTTTAGAACAAATATTATCTTCAGAAGAAAAGAAAAAATGGGTCACAAAGATGTTGGGTTATGACTTTGAAATCATCTACAAAAAAGGGAAGCAAAATTTTGTTGCATATGCACACTCAAGAATTGATGAGGATGTGGAAGCGTTGCTCTGCACCATTTCTATTATCCAACCAGATTGGATAAACGAAGCAAGGGATGAATGGAAGAATGACAAAGAAGTGTGGGCACTCATTCAAAATTTACAACAAGATCCTAGTACATCTGATATATTTAGCTGGAAAAATGATTCGTTATGGTACAAAGATCACTTATACCTCTGTAGGAATTCCCAACTCAAACAAAATATTCTTATGGAATTGCATACCTCTCCCTTAGGAGGGCACTCAATATTTTTAAAATATTACCACAGGGTTAAGAAGGAATTTTTTTGGGATGGCCTTAAATCTGATATTCAAAAGTTTGTGGCAGAATGTTTGGTTTTCCAACAAAATAAAGTTGGAACAATAAAGACCCCAGGTTTATTACAACCTTTATCGATTCCAAGTTAGCGTTGGGGGGAGGTTTAAATGAATTTTATCATAGGTTTACCCAAGTCCGAAGGAAAGAGTGTCATCATGGTGGTAGTTGATAGACTTACAAAGTATGCACACTTTTGTGCATTATCTCGTCCCTTTAAAGCGAGTACAGTTTCTACTGCATTTATGGAAACAATTCAAAAGCTACATGGAAATCCAAATATTATTGTAAGCGATAGAGATCCCATTTTCACTAGAAATTTTTATACAAAATTATTTTCTTGTCTAGGTACTCAGTTAGGTCATAGCTCATCTTATCATCCTTAATCTGAATGACAAACTGAGATAGTGAAGAAATGTTTGGAAGGATATCTTCATCGCTTTGTATATGATAAATAGGCACAATGGTTCAAATGGATGCTTCTGGCTGAATGGTGGTATACCACTTCCTTCCATATTGCATCAAAAATGTCCCCATTTATGGCACTCTATGGATATCATCCACCATCCATCACATCATATTTAAGAGAAAATTCTAAATTTCAAGCAGTGGAAGATCACATCGAGCATCAACAACGAGTTATCCAACTCTTAAAGGATAACCTCACTTTGGCGCATAATCGAATGAAACAACATGTAGATTAAAATCACACTGAAAGAGTTTTGATGTAGATGACTAGGTATTTCTACGGCTACAACCATACAAACAAATGTCCCTCAAGCAAGCTAAGAAGGATAATAAATTATCACCAAAGTATTATGGTTCGTACAAGGTGTTGCAAAATATTGGTACCCTGGCATACAAATTGAAGCTTCCTGTAGCTTCCCGAGTGCAGCTAGTTTTCCATGTTTCATGCTTAAAGAAGGTTATAAGTGACAAGGTCTCGGTTCAAACAATATTTCTAGAACTTGATTGTTGGGTGCAGGAATTGCGGTCAAGCAGACTCCTTGAGCACTTAATTGTCAACCTGGGGGTTTCGTAAACTTAGAGACGAAGCACAGGAAATGGCAGAAATGATATGAACTTTTCCAAACTTTATTCCTACTTCCTTAATTGCAATCTTGTAGAATTAAAAAAAGATCACTTGACAATTTACACCAAATATATTCTAGTGCTGGAATATGAAAGAAAGTACTTTTGCAGGAAAATAAATGAAAGTAATTCTCAAAACCTCATGAAACAATCTTTGAGAATGTAAATCTATGTTTATCTTCACTATAGTTGTGTGCTAGGTTAATAATTGGACCCTTGAAGATATCTGACTCTTATAGATCTTCCTCCCTATACCAAGTTATTATTCATGTACTTATGCAATGTGCTTGCACTAGTACTAGAACAAAGCTTAGGTGTTGGGAGTATATTTTACACCTGTACTGAAGATTTATGTATTTTATGTAGGAACTCTAAGCCTCAAGGCTAGAGCACTCTATTCCTGTATCAGGAGTTCTATTCCTTTACCGGGATAGAGGTTCCTGCACCAAGTTTTCCAATCCTTCTTTCAAGAAAATAAAGAATGTGTTAACTAGGAAAAATAACTTGCAAAGGTGAACACAACTTCAAAATAAATTCCTCAAACCGAAATATGCTTCAAATAATATTTAATGTCTAAAACAAGAATTAATTCTCAAAGTCAAAGCACACTCTTCTTTATTTAAGGAACTTCTGCATGTAATCTAAGAGATCATTTAATTGTGACAACAGGGTTCAATCCTGTAATAGATATACAAACTGGTATGCATTCATAACCTTTTGAACTTAGAAAGGTTTCCTTTAAGAATTATTACGCATGAATCAGATATTTCCTAAATAGCATGAAGTGCAGGCACAAACCAGTGTGTGTCACAATAGCGTTTTGTTTCAGAAGTGTTTTTAATTCAAAATATCAAAAGAACTCCAGAATAGAAATCACGCTTTTTAGAATCACATTAAGACTTAATAAAAATCACATTCTTTAGGATCACATTAATACTTATCAAATAAAACAAAAGACCATTACTTTAATGAACCAGAAGAATCAATATGCAAAACTATAAATGCATTGGTGCAGGAATGCGTGATTGCACAATCCAGGTAGAAAACGAGATTAAACTTCAAAGAAGGAAATCATAAGATTAAAATTCAATCGAACTCGCACACAATGAATCCATCACACTGTAATGAAATCAGATTTAAACTTTTTAGAAAGATAAAAGAAACATTTGTTTACTTCACACTTTGCATTAAAAGTAATTAACACACCCTAATCGAAAAAGAGAAGAACACGAGGGAGAACAAGCTGGGTTGGCTGGGCCTTAGCCAACTAGCTTGTTTCCCTATTTAGGAAATGTAAAGACTCAGATCTTTAATCAACACATCAACACATAATTACAGGGCAAGATTGAGAAATCATGGCATAGTTCATTTCTATTAATGATCAACAAATATACATCATGAATTTGAATCCAGCCCAGAATGAAGGCGATATAAGAAAAATTACAAAAGGACAAAATCACAGTATCCTTGCTATATCTATCATTTGCTACCATTTTCTATCTGATTCCTACTTTTTATACATTCATTTAGGCCTGCGCCCATAACAAAATTACAACAAGCATTCCAATCTGAACCTTTCGACTATAACAAAATAAAAACAACAACTTGTGCTAAGCCTTTCAACTATAACAAAACACTATTCTGGGTATTCAGTCGACGACCTAATCTCCACCATATCCCTGATTTTCCCCTATGCTCCGAGTCCAAATTCTAGTTAATCATTCTAGAACACAACATCCGCATGGAGTGGTGAGCTGTCATGGTAGTTGAAGATTTGCCAAAGGTGCAGGAACCCTACCTGCACTCGACCATGCTAACAAGATAATTAATTCATTGTCTATCAAATACTTCTAGGAAGAGAATTATTAGTTTCAAAGATTTAAAGGCATAAAATCTATGAAAATGATTAATTAAGCACATTTGTAACCCTTAAACATGAAACATAAATCTAGTGAAGGAAAGGACATGATTCTTGGACTAGTGCAGGAATAAGGGTGTTTGCAAGGTTAAAACAAAGGTATAAGGTTATTGGTTTGAATGGAAAAAGGGTTAAAAAATGAAGCAATTTAGCCTACCAACATCCTCCCCTCCTTAAGTTGTTGTGGGTCCTCACACAACCTTTACTTGCTGCAAAAACCAAAACAGAAGGGCCTCCCTTTAATTCTAAACTTGTATACTGATCCCTGCATTCATTATCTTTTTCTTCCTGCTTCGAACCTTTTTAAGTTTCTTGGTTTCTTGGTCACCTTCTTAAGATGTTCATAACACTTTGAAGCTCGATACTTCCATATCTTAACTTGTCACTTCTATTCCTTCACCTCTCCTACCGACTCTGCGTTTGCTCATTTCTACTCTGTATGCCGCTCTTTCATGGCTTGGTTTAACACCTCCAAGCCATAAATAGGTTGCTTGAGTTATTCTATTCAAATGTTCAAGTAGAGGGTGGAGTTCTCCATTCTCAATTCCTTAGGTGCCGACTTTTCAACAGTCGACTCCAGATATGTGGCATCATCATCAAGGTCAAAGTTATCTTGGCCACCTTTCATTTCCTGCATTGTAATATCATCAAGGGTTTCAACACCCAGAATATCAATGTTACTAAGGGTCTCAGTGCCCTGCATTTTTACCTTATCAGGGGTTTCAGCACCCTACTCCTCAGAGTTATTAAGGGCTTCAATAACCTGCTCATCTATATCACTAGGGGTTTCAGTACCCTTCTATTTGAAACCATTGAGGGTTTTAGCACTCTGCTCATTCATCGGGTCAAGGTTTTCAGTACCTTGCTCTTAAAAATCATTGGGGATTTCAACACCCTACTCATTCATTGTGTCAAGGGTTTCAGTACCCTGCTCTTCAAAATTGTTGGGGGTTTCAACACCCTGTGCCATGTCATCCATCTGACTCTCTGTCGTGTCCTTACTTGTACTAGACATCATGTTCCTCTTCTTCATTCTTCCAAGGAGGACTGATAACCGTGTGTCATCTTCCTCTTCACATAGTCACCATCAAGCAATGTGTGAGCTGCTGCCTTAGCAAGAACCAAAAGATTATCTTTACCTGGAGAAGCAGGTGGTGAGTCATCCAATAGTATCAGAGAAATCGAATGAACGTGATGTTTGAAATAATATTGAGAGAGGGGGGTGAATCAATATTATCAGATCAATAATTTAATTTTCAAAACTGATTTGTATACACTACTTCAGCTCAGTGAACTAGCATGTATACGCGACTGTACTTAATGCAACTAGCGTATATGCAGAGATCTTTTGATTTAACCAAATTATCATGCATTGAACTTTAATCAGTATATCAGGAATTCATTAGACAATGCAGTAAAAATAGATTAAAGCATCACACATAAGCAACACACATGAACACCAAGATATAAGGTGGAAACTCAATGTGGGTGAAAACCTCCTGTTGCAATCGTCTCTGTCTTCTTTTAATAAGAAAATTCTATTTACAGTTTTTGTACTGGTGCAGTCTTATAACAGTACGCAGGCTTCTACTTGCAGAAGGCTACAACCTTCTCTCATTCTCCAACTTCTACTAGAAGGGAGCTACAACCCCTTAGCTCTTGTACTAGCTGATGTGTTTACTAGTACGTAGGAGCCGACCTACAGAAGGCTATGACCTTCTCCTTTTTCCTCCAGGGACCACGTTTCATAAATTTTCGGACTGGATCTATCAACAACATCATATCAAATATATCTACATCAATCAATCACCTTTTTAACCAACCATAACCGAATCAATCAATCACTTTGACAACCCATCAATCTAATCATTCATAATACTATCACCAAAACACAGTAACCATAACCCAATCCAGAACCCAAAACACTGCAACAACAAACAGAAGCAACTAAAACATATTTTATAAGGTATACACTACTTCCATGTGTCAAACCTGCGTGCATACGCGCTTTCCTCAAAGTGAACCTGTGTACAGATCTGCAAATCAAATTTATGATTTATACACTGCTTTGATACAAAGAACCAGCGTGTATACACTCCTTTTCTAAAGTTAACATGTGTACAGATCTGTAAATCATGATTTAAACATTACAACTATTCCAGACTTCAGTCATACCCAGATCACCATATTTACAGACTACAACATGTGCCAGTTATTCAGATACATGATCAAATCACATAAAGATAATTCACTTCAAGCCTTGAGATCTTGATACATCATTAGATCTTATCTTTCATCATATGCTAAGGTTCCTCCTTGGTTCAAATCTGGCAATGCACCATAACCCAATAACCTGCATACTAGATCTCACACTTCATCAAATATTCAATGCTTGTGTATCTTGGCCTAATGATCTTCTCCTCCTTTTATAGTTTTAGGCCTTTCTCAATACCATGGACCAAAACCACTTAGGACCAATACATTGGATCAAATACATAGGGTCAATACCTTGGACCAAATACCATGGACCAATATCATGGATCAAAATACCATGGACCAAATACTTCAGACCAAAAACTTAATTTTCCAAGGTATACGCGCTTTTCCTTTTGTGAAAGTGCGTGTGTACGTATACACGACTTATATACAGTGAACCCGCGTGTATACGCGGCTTGGCCAATGGTGAACCTGCATATACTTCTCTTTCTTCATTATGTGCAGTTTGATCTGTAACTCTCTATTGGAAAGGGCAGAAAGTAAAATTTAAGCCTATGCTATCCTCCTCTTTAGTTCTATAGCCTTTGACATCAATAAAAATTAATTTCTCCAACATACTATACTTTAAAGCGTCTCTAAACACAATAGTTACTTCAATTCTTAATATATTAAGCAAATGTGGTTTGAAATTTGGATTTAAGAGAAGTTTTCATATCAAATATTTAAAAGAAAAATAATATTATGGCCAATGGATATATTTTCACAATATAATTTGTTTTGTATATTGTTTTTATTACCGATATAATTTTTTAATTATTAAATTTTTAAGGAAAAATTTTGCTGGTGGTATATTTGAGGTTATCTATTAACTAAAGATATGTTGGTCATTTATTTTGACAAGATAAATTTATAGTAGAGTAATGGAATTCAAGGCTTGTATTATGATGTGAATATTAATCTCTTTTCTGTAAAGTATCTTATTAATTAAACATTAAATCAAACCTATATTGAGAAAGGTATGTACAATTTAAAGATATTATAAATGAAAGTGTTTTTAGTGTTGAATATGCAATATGTTTATTTATCATGTTTTTTATTTTACCTAGTTGTATTGTGGATGAAAGATGAGGTTCTATAGGAGATAAGAATGAAATGGGAGATTGAGACACACCTAGCGAACATCCTTGCAAAGTGGTGTATCAATCCAATTTGAAATTATGTTGGGTGTAATTC
Source organism: Pinus taeda (assembly GCA_000404065.3). Classification (NCBI taxonomy): domain Eukaryota; kingdom Viridiplantae; phylum Streptophyta; class Pinopsida; order Pinales; family Pinaceae; genus Pinus; species Pinus taeda. The sequence goes on from APFE031343771.1 coordinate 39,720, forward strand.
AACCCATTTACTTAGTATTATTGCCTTACAATCATTGAGATTTGGAAAAAATCTTAATGATAGAGGTTGAAAACATAATAATAGAGATCTTAAAAAATAGATATGCATACACAATTATTTTCATACATAATTATCTAAAATCTTTCGACATAACTTGTGTAATATGTGTATTTCCATTTAGAAAATTATGTTTGTACCCTTCCTTATGCCACACATTAGTATTTAGAGGTGTATTTAAAAAGAAAATAAATAGACCCAAGTTAGGATTCAATGGTGTTTAAAGATGAAATGAACCATTACAACACTAGAGCATAGAACATACAATCTATATTCTCGATAGGCTTATGTGTGTGCATGCACACACACACACACTTGAATATCTATCTAATTTTTCTAAGGCGACTACACCAAGATTCATGGTAGTCCTAGTGGTTTGCAATACTATAATGCTTGTGCTAGTGAGAGCCTAATGAGTTAGTCAACATGTAGATTTGCACCTAATTGGTCCTAGTTGACCTAGTTGACCCCACTTAGAGAGTTGGATCACTAATGCACTTCGAGTTACACATTCAAACACCCCCACATAAATAGAACTTAAAGGATTAGGGGGTGGTATTACCACACCATCCACTTATAATGACGAATACTAAATCTTCATGGGGTATCCACTTAGTCAACCTATGTCATAACACTTGCATTTGTGGGACATTAAACAATCCCTATAATCTCATTAGATATTGATAAAATCATCCCAAAATCCTTCTGTTGAAACCCACCCCCCCACAAAACATATTTATAATAAAAATAACCCACTTAGAGGGTTGGATCACTAATGCACTTCGAGTTACACATTCCAACACCCTAACTTAAATAGAACTCAAAATATTAGAAGGTGCTATTAGCACAACATCCACCTATAACGAGAAATCCTTAAATCTTCAGGAGGTATTAACTCAGTCAACCTATGCCATAACACTTGCATTTGTGGGATATTAAAGAATACCTTTAATATCTCTAGATATTTATTAAATCCTCCATCCTTATGTTGAATCCCCCCTCATAATACATATT
>APFE031343772.1:2825-32980 GCA_000404065.3 Pinus taeda
GTCGGGAAACTGGTCCCGTCATCCCCAGTCGGACCCGCTATACCAAACGAATAAGGAGCTGCCAACCAAGGTCCGGACCGGGTGGGTATCCCCCTTGTTGTCGACCCGATTTTTGGGGCTTCAACATATTTGGCGCTGGAAGGAGGGCCCGAACTATGAATGGCACCTAAATCAAAATCTAAATACCATTTTGAGAGTGAATCATCCTCATCAACTCCCCCGACTTCCTTAGAAGATTTAAATTCAGAATCCCAAGTCGGTCGAGTAATAACCGCTGCTACAAACCCAAAATTATCAGACCAACCTACCATCGAACCCCCTGAAGTTCAAACTCTTATTCATAAACTCCAGGGATTTTCTATTTTTCACTAGGGTCTCATAAATCTCAAAGCAGCGTGACCTCGCAATACAATCCTGCTCATCCCCTGACCAAGTTAAATAGCGTAAAATTTGGCATCCAGCCAACTGAACTCCCTCTTCCCACCAGAAAAAGATCAAGGAAAACATCACTGCACTCTGACAGTGAAACTCTTTCATCTACATCATCCATCTCAACCCCCTCACCGCGAAGTCAACCGCCCACATCTCCATTCCAAATCACTCATCCACCTTCCACAACCCCTCTTCCCCAATCATCCAAGATCATATTATCTTCATCTTCAAATCCTCAAGGATCATCTCCTACACTTGCAATTACTAGTAGCCCAAAGATGGCTCAAGCTCCATGGAACAATCCTGGAGCGGTTTTAATGCCTCCACCCCTGAGCCAAATACCGCCCCATCCTGAGAAATGGCTACCCAAGTTCAACCCAGAAGCAGGCATGCTAGCTGAAGAGCACATTAACAATTTCATGCTCTCTGTCAATCTCAATGGAGTTACAAACGAAGATGCTGTGGTCCGGCTTTTTCCCTATACAATGCAAGGAACAACCGGGTCGTGGTACTTTTCATTACCTTCTGGGTCTATAACGAGTTGGGACATCTTTCAAAGTCAATTCCTCGCCAAATTTGGTGATGATAGATCAACGGCAACGTTAATCAGTGACCTATCCAATTTTAAAGCCGAAACTAAAGAACCCATCAAAGATTTCAATTTACGGTTCAATAATATCCTCAACAAAATCCCCGTTGCTTCCCAACCTAACGAAGAAGTACGATGTGAGTGGTATATCACAGCCTTACCATCAAATCTAGTAGTCTTCGTAGGTAGGGCAAATAAAACAACTTTAGTTGAAAACCTGACAGAGGCGATAGCGGTAGAGAGACGCGTTATAGATTTAGAGAAGAGATCTGCGATAGAAGAACACAAATCTAAAAAGATCACCTTCAAGGAAGACCCCAAGAAGAAACAGACAAAAGATCCTTTCGATTTAGAAGGGTTGCAGAAAGTATTAAAAACCATGTCCAATGAGATGGTTGACATAAAGAAACAAGTGGCAGAAGCTTCTTCAAAAAAGCCCTACAGAACTTTTAAAAGAGGCCCTTCAATGGATACGAAGCCACCCAACGCTATCTCAAATGTCGAATCTGAAGAAGAGGAAGAAGAGGAGAGAACCATTGAAGGACAAAACAATGATGAAGAAGTTGTGGAACTACAAGGAATGTGGGATTTCATCCTCCCACAAGAAGAAGATCAAGAAGCATTTCCGGTTAGCACACGAAGCAAAAACCAACTTGATCCTCCCCAAATACCCCCAAGCAGAAGGGCGCAAGCCCTACAATAAAAGAAAAAGTCGCAACAAAGAAAACAACCGCGAAGGCGACTCAATCTAGCCCAGTCCAACCAGATCAAACAACTCCATCAAGAACACTAATAGTGTCGGATGAAATGGACTACAACATTATCGATGACATAAAAAAGACTAGGGCTAATATCACTCTTTATGAATTGAGCAAATTGAAACATCAACAGAAGATAATGATGAAAGAATTACACGCCATACCCACCACGTCTTGGCCTACAGCTGTAGCTACACACAACATGGGAAGACCCCCAATCAACACGGCCAATAAGATCGATCCAAATGACATCGCCTTGATTGGAGGAAGATCAAGATCTCACACCCCCCCTTTCTGCTCACTTATGAAATCTTCAACAAAAACGTGCACAATTGTTTGGTAGATTCTGGAGCTTCAACAAATATTTTACCCAAATCAATATGTGTCAAGTTAAACGTTCAACCACAAAAATCCGCGGTGCGCATAGTTCAGCTTGATCTGTCTCAAGTCGAAGTGATTGGTGAACTTAATCAAGTCACAATAAGATTGTCGTCTAACCCCAAGGTATGTCAGGTTATCGACATTCTAGTAGCTGATATCCTTGAATTCTACGGCCTAATTCTCAGCAGGGATTGGTCCGAAAAAATCCGTGGATACTTCTCAACCGACTGGTCTCACATGTGGTTACCATATAATGGTAAACCAAATCAAATAAAGGTTGAACGAGAATTACACCAGAAATACATAGTAACAGAATTGGAGGGAGAGAATGAAGCGATAGCATATAACAGTAGCATCATAGGAAATTACTCAACAGATTATTTCCTCGGCAATTTCAATGCTCATACATCACCTTACTTAGAAAATTCAGTTGTATCCCAAGTAGAAAATTTTTCCCAAACTGATAATTCAAAGTGCGTTAATTTTGTAGAAGAACCTGTAAATACATCTTTGTTTTGGAAATTATATTTTGATGGCTTTAAATCTAACGAAGGAGCAGGAGCAGGATGCGTTCTGATTAGTCCAGAAGGAAACAAGACAATGCTTACATGCAAGCTTGAATTTGATTGCACGAACAATATAGCAGAATATGAGGCCTTGGTGCAAGGCCTATACAAAGCAATCGGGTTGAATGTCAAATACCTTCAAGTCTATGGAGACTCCGAGATTGTGGTTAAACAGGTACATAACACCATACATTGCCTATCAAGTCATTTGAAACACTATCAATCTCTAGTACAAGATCTAACTGAGCATTTCATAGCATTCAATATTTTCTCAAACCCGAGAATTCAAAACGCGAACACAGACCTTTTAGCCAACGTAGCCTCTAGACTCATTCCCTCCGAAGATTTTAGTCTAGATAGATTCTCGATAGAATTAATCTTTAAACCGTCCGTCCCTGACAAAATTACAAACTGGAGAGTATTCAATGATGATCCTGATATTGTAAATTTCCTCACCTCAGAAGGATCCTACTCCAATCAAATAATTGACGAGGACCACCACGATCAACAAATACAATAAACTAGCACTGATAATGCTATACCCAAATCGGTGGTTAAGTTAGAAGACTTATACGATCTGAAAAGTCGGTTTAAAAGGTCTACTAATTCTAAACTCTGCAGTTCAACTCTGAACTATAAGTCAGTAAACCCAGGAACCGATGATAAACCACAAAACGTTAATCTAGGCCACGGCCTAACTCCTGAAGAAAAACTAGCATACATTCGTCTCTTGAGACAATACAAAAATGTTTTCACCTGGAATTACGACGAGCTGAAGACATACGACACTTCCATTATCCAACATACTATCCCTATGATCGACAATGAAAAACCTATCCAGTAGAAACTCAGAAAAATCCACCCAAATCTAGAAAACCAAATAAAGACTGAGCTAAATAAGTATAATTTTCCCCGTCAGACATTCCAAGTGGGTCTCCAATATGGTACCCGTTAGAAAGAAAAGCGGAGATATTAAAATCTGCATCGATTTTCGGAATCTCAACAAAGCCTGTCTAAAAGATAATTTTCCCCTCCCTCTTATGGAGTAGATATTACAGGCAGTAGCAGGTTCAGAATTAGTGTCTTTTTTGGATGGATTTTCAGGATACAACCAAGTGCTGGTACATCCCGATGATCAGCTAAAAACCACATTCCGAACCAAATGGGGCACATATGCATATCGGAAGATGCCATTTGGTTTAATCAATGCCGGCGCTACGTTTCAAAGAGCTATGGACATCACATTCAAAGGTTTAGTCAATAAAGCCATAGTGATTTATTTGGATGATATAACAGTATACTCAAAGAAGCGAGGCGACCATCTCAGAGACTTGAAACAGATCTTTCAACGATGTTTAAGGTATGGGATTTCACTTAACCCAAAGAAATATTTTTTTCGCATTAAGTGAAGGGAAGCTTCTAGGATTCATAATATCAAAATCTGGTATTCACATTGAACCTGATAGAATCAAAGAAATTTCCGAAATATCCCTGCCTCATAACAGAAAGGCCATGCAATCTTTTCTTGGTCAAATCAATTTTGTGAAAAGATTTGTCCCAGATTTTTCAAGAATTGTTTCTCCTCTGCAAACCATGATAAAAAAGAATTCAAATTTCAAATGGGGTCTAGACGAACATGAAGCATTCAATCTGATCAAACATGCTATCATTAATTCTCCGTCTTTAGCAACCCCGAATTTTTCAGAATCTTTTATCTTATACACATTCGCCTAAGAAAAATCATATGCTGCGATTCTAACTCAAGTGAATCAAGAGAAAGCGGAAGCTCCAATCGCATTCTTTAGCTCTAATTTACAAGGGGCTGAACTTAATTATTCAGACGTAGAGAAACATGCATACACCGTTTTCAAAGCGATCAAGTATTTCAGACCTTTCTTACTTAAAATCCATACCAAGGTCATAGTACCGTTTCCAGCGGTAAGAAATCTTTTAATACAGAAAGATGTGGGTGAAAAAAGAGCGAATTGGATCAATGCTTTACAAGAATACGACCTTGAAATCAAACCAGCAAGTATTGTGAGAGGCCAGGGCTTCTGCAAAATGTTGGCTGGAGCATCGCATATTCCTGAAATCGCGTCTGAGGAAGTACAAACGTATGAGGTAAGCCTAAACGATATAGAATCTTTATACGCTGACACCATTTATTATCTCAAAAACGGGTATGCTCCAGCTCACCTGAATCACACCAAGAAAAGAGCCCTGAGATTAAAGGCTAAACAATATCAGCTCATAGATAATGTTCTGTTTAAAAGAAATTATGATTCTGTGCTTCTTAGGTGCCTCGAGAAAACTGAAGCCGAAAAGGTTTTGCAGGAACTCCATGATGGACCTGCAGGCGGACACTATGCTGGAGATGCCACCGCACACAAGATCTTACGAGCAGGGTATTATTGGCCCACATTGTTCAAAGATGCACACAGTTACGTGAGGAAATGCCAAATCTGCCAAACTACTGCAGGGAGACAAAGGAAACCGTCCATGCCACTATAGCCGGTAAACATTGAGCAACCATTCAGTGAATGGGGCTTGGACATAATAGGTGAGATCGTTCCTCACTCTTCTAAGCAGCATAGGTACATCCTCACGGCAACTGATTATTTTACTAAATGGGTAGAAGCGGTACCTCTCAAGACGGCTAATTCTGAAAACATCATTGAATTCATTGATCAATTTATAATCACTAGGTTTGGGTTGCCATCAGCTTTAATTTTTGATAATGCTTCTTACTTTTTTGGAAATGCAATGACTGATTTCGCACTTAAAAGAGGGTTTAAACTAAAATATTCGTCCAACTACTATCCGCAAGGAAACAGATTGGCTGAGTCAACGAATAAAAACCTAATCAGGATTATCAAAAGGACAGTTGACCAGAGCTAGAAGAATTGGCACAAAACCTTGGTAAACGCTTTATGGGCAGGTAGAATAACCAAGAAGGCTTCAATCGGCACCTCTCCCTTTAACTTAGTTTATGGGAAGGTAGTTGTTCTTCCAACTCATTTAATGATTCCCTCCTTGTCTTTAGTACAATACATCGATGAGGTATCTACTTCCTCCTTACAACTAAGACAGATGGCAATAATTAAATTGGAAGAACAACGAGAGCAAGCTAAGAAAACCCATGCTCATCACCAAGCGCTAATAAAATCCTCTTTTGACTCAAGCATAATGACCAGAAAAAACTTTCAGATGGGAGATCTAGTTTTGAAATTTTTTTTGGGGAATTTAAAAGGCTTTACGAAGAGAAAGGCCAAACATACAAAATTCCAGAAAAGTGTGGCTTTGGGTCCTTTTCAGATTGTAGAATCATAGGGCCCGTTCACGTTTGTTGTCTGCAGATTTAGCAGGTAGAAAGGATTCTTTGCCTGTTAACGGACAAATCCTGAAATATACTTTCCATAGAAGATAACTCTTCTAAATTTTTGTAGGATAGCTTTTTGTTCTTCTTTCTTAGAAATAAAACCAGTTGTAGATGATTACTACAGGAATTCGCGTTAAATGGACACCAGATCCTCTGATTAGATTTTGATTTTTCATTTGTACAAACAGCAAAAATTTTCGAAAATATGATCTTTATTATTGATGAATAGAATCCAACTTTACCCTAGATATGATACCAATTCTGACTTCAAAAATATTATGAGAACAACCTTTGGCAAAAAACTTGTTTTATATCAGCACAATGAAAGGTATCAATTATAAAATGAGCATTCTCTGTGAAACTGCTATTTTTCGAACTCTATTATTATCGTCCAGAACTTTCTTAAGGAAAAACAATGGGTTCCTCCTTGCTAAAGGAAATCGCAACATTCAGAGAAGTAATCCGAGAAAGCAATATGTATCTCAAAGAATAAGAGGTCTCATCACGAGCCGGCTTATCATGATCACAGATATTATAACTTGCTGACCTTGCCAATACTGTCCACCAAAACAGGGCAACGACTTAAGATTGTTGCAATCAAAAGACAAGGGGTCTCATCACGAGCCAGCTTCTTCAGCAAAAATATAAATCAAGTGAATGACTGTGTCATAAATTGGCCACCAAACCAAGACATTGTTCTTTGGAGAATAAAAAAGGAAAGAGTATAAAAATGGTTTTCTCTCTGAAACAGTTGTAGATAGCTTTAAGCAGGATAAAGGATCATTGCTGGGTAACAGGTAACCCTGTCGAGGCTATGGACGCCTGCTGGCAGCAGAGGCTCTACCTACGGTAAATGAGCATATTTTAAATGACCAGCATAGCAGAGAAGAGCTCATTTTATCCTTAAAAAGGACCAAGTAATGGCTGGTGTAAATACAAGGGCTAAACCATAGGAAGCAAAAGAATGGAATACATAAAGGTTGAAATAAAGTATCATTGATAGGATAAGACAAATGTACTCTATCTGTCCATAACAAAGTTTAGACTGACGAAAATTTTTCTGTTTCGGAAGTTGAAGATCAATAGAAAGTCAGAGATAACTGGTTCTTCCCAGTGAATCGCCATTGTTGTGGTCACCAACAACCCCCCTCTTTTGTTTGGTATTAGCAACAATACCAAGCAAATGGGGGACCCTTAGTAAAAAATTCAAACAAAATCCCCATGAATATTTTTGTTTTTCCCTTAGAACCTTATCACAGCGAAGCAAAGGAAACACTTCTTTTGTGAGCATTCAAACCACGAAGAAGCGATGCTAAAATCATCGCATCGCATTTACCATAAGCGCTCTTAAAAGAAGAAGCTTAAGAAATTCCCGACGGCCGATGTGCGATGTCGCATATCGCAGCAGCCGCATAGAGTAAGACACAATGACTAATATCCGCGATTTGCGATTTTCAATTTGCGATTTCTGATCCACGATCTGCGATCTGCGATGACCCGATATTGCGATACCACAATGCTATACCACAAATCTGCGATCTGCGATCTGCGCCAATTTTTCTCAGCACAAATATTCAAGGAAAACTGCCCATTAATCAGAATTAAGCGCGCGCCTATAAAAAGAAATTAATAATTGTACGAATGATTACTTTTCGTTTTTCGAAGAGTCAGTTCACTTTGAATGTCATGATTATACACACGCTAGATCTGAAGCTTTCATATCAATCTTTATTTTCATTTATTCTTTTCCTTTACGCAAACTATAAAACAGGAGATAAAATGGAATAATTTTTGCAGGAAACATCTAAGGAAAAGAGGAAAGTGCTGATGCTCGGAGAACACAGAAGAGACCTCTTCAGAAGCAGGAACCGCATACGATAGGACTACAGACTCCAGAGTATCACTCAGCAGATGCTAACGACGATAGGCCATCTGAAGCTCAGAATCAAAGGCGCACAAAAGCAGCATGGTTACAAAGATACCTGAAGCTTACACGGCAGAAAAGCCCGGAATGAGGAACAAAGGCAGTTTCCAATCCAGAGAATTGCTAGGAAAGTAAAGTCTTCTGACTCATCAAGTCATTCACGAAGACAGAAAACCGAAATAGCAAGAGCAGATCCAGTTTGAGGAAAGTTTGGGTTATTACCAAATATACACTCAGTCAGCGGGAGATTCTCTAAAATATCTGATAGTTTATCAAAAAGTGGTGCCGGCCCTTGTTACTTCTATTTTTATAGCATACACAAAAAAGGAAAGGCAACCAACCGACTCTTCTCAGACGAATGCTGCACACTTCCAGCACTAAGGAGCAAATACAGAAATAGTTCAAAGTTAGATTTAATTTTAGAAATAATTTGCTTTATCAGAGGGACGGTCATTTGAAAACCGGATCCCAAATTGTTAAGTTTAGGTATGTTCTATGCTAGAGCAATTTATTTAAATTTTCACAGTCAGCAATCACATCAGCATTACGATAAACTGCAGATAGAACATAAATACAAAACGCAGAAGACAAGCCAAGACAAGAGGACACAAGATATGGCGCGAGCCAGACAAACCTCACCAATGTGTGGGAAACGCTTTTTGATCAAATCTTCTTTTATCTCAAAGTTCAGCAGAGAAAGAGAGAGAGAGTACATTTACAACAGAAGTCAATACTTTGACTTATCTAGATCTAGCATAGATCATTTCGTATCATGATGAGATCAGTTGAAGACATTCTGCTTCAACTGATTCTCGAGGTGACTGCTTCACCTATCATAGTACTACATCCAGGTCCACTGTTGCATCACTGCATATGACACCATGCTGCAATAGTTGTGATTATCATCATGCTGCCCATGTCCATGATCTTATCATGTTGCTGCCCTTCATGCTCCTGATCTTATAATGCTGCCTATGCATCATCATCATGCTATCCTATATGTCCATGATCTCATGCTGCCCTTTATCATTATGCCCATGATTGCATTCATCATGTTGTAGGATACTGAGATCTTCTTTTCAACATTTCATAGCACATCAAGACACATTGTCCAAATATCACTCAAGTCGCTGCCCAAACATTATAGTCAAAGGTACAAATATCTCTTCCATATATCATCTCCATTCATCACTTGTCAAGAGAACAATATCACTGCTATGCATAACTGTGATAGATGTCGTATTTTTGTCCACAAATACATTTCGGCCAGCGCACAGGATCCTGAAATTTTGGCTCTATTATATGACAGTGGCTGAGTGTGCTTTTATACCTACGTGCTTCAGCGGCTTCCACTATGTTAATTCACTGCTGCTCCCATCACGTTAATATGAACCTGGGTGCTTCATTATGTTGTCACTTACTATCACTGTTACCATAGATACTGCGTCTCACCATTATGCCAAGTCCATCCAAGGATTTGTCATACATGATCTGGTCTGCCTGTATCCAAACAATACGATAGCATCTAGATCCTACACCTATTCGAGGTCTATACCCACCTTCATATAGTGCGGATCTTCTTATATCCATACGAAAGAATTCGAGTTGTTGTTTGCGGATACCCTAGCTCACAGTAATGTGTATCTTCCGTTCCTTCATCTGAGGAACTACATGAAAGTGTCTTCACAAGGAGTCTTCAAGAACTGCGGGGTCTTGGATAGCTCCATTGACTGTGTTGTATCTTCCAAAACAACGTTACATGAACAACGTATAAGGTGTCTTATGACCAGCGTAAAAGGACTTCATAATCTCTGCGTTTAGGACTTCACGTGGCTGTAGTTCATCACTGCATTTAGGGCTTCACGTGCTGTGTATATCATTGGTAATGGATTAGGGCATCGTATGGTAGCTAGGGCATCATATTCTCTAGTATTTCTCCTTCTCCAAAAACCCAAGACGTGGAGAGGAGATCACCTAAAGAGTGTGTGTAAATGACATCAAATCCTCTTATATTTATACTAAAAGTTGGATGATGAATAGACACGTCTATTGGGCTTCTGAGCCTACTCAAGTGTTGGTCGGCTTGATAATAATTACATAAACAAAATAAATTCATATCTCCATAAATACTTATCGGAATCGGATGATCTTTGGATCAATCCTACACCTTTCGACGAGAGGGATCCAATAAAAATATCAGCTGCCATAAATAAGCCGACCCACATGGAGTTTGGCCCTAGTTGCCAATTTAACACAAATTTATGTAATCAAATAAATTAGTTAGCAGTATTTAAACTCTTCTCAGGCATTTAGAGAAGGGTCCGGAGATTTGTCAAAAAATCGTCCTCAGAACATGCACTTTTGCGCCCTCGGAGGTGGTTTTGATGAATGGATGGATCAAGGTTTATTAATATTTGCGTCTGATATTTGCTACTGATGTTGCACTTCTGTACTCTTAGTAGATGTTAGAACAAGGAGAGATAAATCATGGTTGCTTGAAGCTTATGAGTGGAACCAGTCATAAATGGTACTTTTATCTCTTGACTATTTCTGCTTATGCTCTTTAAGTGAGTTATAGTCTCAGTTTTTATATGTCATTATATGAATGTATGGGTTATCATTTGGCACTTTTGTACAGTGGAGTCATATTGTTTGTATCTGACATATAAATAACTTATTATGCGATATTCTGCTCATAATTGTTTTGCCTAACTTCTTATGAAAAATGGTTTATCTTTAATGATTTCTATTCTTATGATAGCTGAATGATATTTATTACCAGTTATTATTTGAAATCTTTTTAGATCGCATAATCGAAGATATACACCCCGGGTTAGTGTAGATTAGATGTGTTGTTCCTTACTAGGTTACAATAGCATAGAGTTAGTTTAAAGAGTCTAAATTAGATTTGCTTTAAATTCCCCTTAGATCAGCATAGTCCAAGCTCTACACACACACACACACCCAAGGTCGGGAAACTGGTCCCGTCATCCCCAGTCGGACCCACTATACCAAACGGATAAGGAGCTGCCAACCAAGGTCCGGACCGGGTGGGTATCCCCCTTGTTGTCGACCCCATTTTCGGGGCTTCAACACTATCTAAGCCAATTATCTAGCTTTTCTGCTTTTACTTTTCCATCATATATTGGCAAATCAAATTTTACATCTGATTTAATCAAAGCACTAGAAGGAGCTGTTGATAGAGGAGGCTCCTTTCCTTTCCCTTTGCCTTTAGAATGGCCATCTAGAAGAGGTTCCTCTGTTCCTTTGTCTTGTTTGGAGGTTGAAGTATATTCACCTCGACCTTTCTTAAATTCTTGATACATCTCTTCTACTATGGCTCTCATGGTCATGAAAGTGTCCATGAACTAAGAGTCTGATTCTGGGGGAATTTCTTTTGCCATTTTCTTCCTAAGATAGACTTTTCCAATTTCTGGGTTAGTCTCAACCAATTCTCCTTCTCTTAATTTGAGCTTTGGCCTAGTTAGCATTCAACAATCCAGCATAAGCTTGTCTAACCTTAGCAAAACTAACGCTCTGATACCACTTGATCTGATAATGAGATCTTAGACAATTATTAAGGTATTACAGACTTATGTGCATTGATTTGCCTATGTGACTTTGTGCAATGGATCGATAAGATTGCAAAATACATAGACAATGAAACAATGAAAGAAACATAATAGACAACACACATAAACACAACAAGTTTAATATGGAGTTCACTCAAAACATCTGGACTACGTCTCCTGGCCCAGTCTTCAGTGGTGGCCTCTCTATTATGTCTTCAGAAGCAGAGTTTTACAAACAATATGAGCTCAATTTTGGTCTCAATGCACAACAGATACAACAACAAGAGTTTTGCTTAAACCTCTCAAGCCTCTCCGAGTACACAGACTCTCTCTATCACTCTATGTTTCTATTTCAGCACTCCCTGCCTTGTTTTCTGTCACTCTGTGGCTTTAAAGCCAATCTGTGCTGTTTGTTCGTTTCACCTTCTCGGCTCTCTGGCTTCCCGACCTTTTTCCGCTTAGATCCCCCTCTGAGTGTTAGCAATCATTGTTAAAAGCTTTCAGGGATGGTGGCCACCTGTTCTATAACGGAATGGGTCATCGGGCCTTTGAAATCCTTAAAATAACCATTCTCTGTTTACAGAGAGAAATACATTCAAAAATGTGAAATTCCGCCAAATAACTCCTATCGGATCCGCCTTTTTGTCGACATCGCATCTCCATCGTTGATCTGGGAGATCCAGATCCAACGACTATGGTTTATTTCGGGAGGCTCTTTCGTATGGGGTGTAACCACCCAATAAGGGTGGTTTTCTCTCCTTAGCCTGGACATGTGGTAGTGAGTGTATGGGCTCGGGTGGAGCCCAACCCAAACCACTTACCGCCTTTGTTCCTCCTGAAATCATGCCTGTATTGTGATTTCCCTTTGTATTTAAAAATACATTAAAACATGAAATACCGCTTATATCGGACTTGAAATCATATGTCACAGCATTAATAAGCCCTTTTGGGTTCGGCATCATCGCCCAAATCACGTTTCCCTTGGTTTTTGTTTATTTACGAAAACACAACTTTACATAGAAAAAGCCCTTCTTACAGATCTCAAAGTATATCTAATATCGCATGTAGCCTTGTCGGGTCCAGCTTATCGCATCGCATATATGTATATGGCCCTACTCCTTTGTGTAGCTCTGATGCGACTTTGCGATGCGACTTGTCGCAATCGCATATCGCATGAGCCCCGGGTCATTGGTAAGCGCTCCCATGTGTTTCTCCGACACGATATCGCGAGTCAACCTGGGCCGTCGATTTGTGCGTTTGATCGACGGTCCCCGTTGACCGTGATAATCGCTGTCGCATTGTTTTAAGTGGTAGTCTCCGATAGCCTTCCGATGGCCTCCACCGATTTACGATATGCCGATCGGATCTGGACCATTGATTGGCTAGATCCGATAATGCTCATGCAAAGTAGTGTTAAACCACCGATACTCTGTTTTTCCACTATTTCTTCATGTTTTTGGTTGTCAATAGTGTTTTCCGACTTTTTGAAAAGTTCATAATTTTGGGATTGTTTTGATTTTGAAGACTTAGAGGGTTTTCTAGGATCAATTTGGATCAAATTGTTTCTTATGATGAAGCAAATCAAAGTTAATACTATTTATATGTTTCTAAGATTTGAATCCATTACCAAACATGTACTTCTATCACCTTATCTAAAGCTCCTCATTTGATTAAAAAATTCTAGAGAGTTTTAAATACCATTTCGTCCATCCACCCATTATATTTATTATACTAAACTCTTGGTCAAATGGATCGCTTCAGTGTCTCTTTTACATTGCCATAATATAATAAAACATAGTTTTTCTAACAACACTAAAATCTCTTTAATAACAAATGCAAATGAATCCCAATACCCATGAATGGCTTGCAGAAAAAACTTGACAATGATCAATCTTTCACAAGGATAACAATTTGTTATATCAATAAAGAATTTTACTATCTAAAATTTTTCGTAGAGGCAAAAGTTTTGAAAGGAAATAGTGTGCTCAACCTGTCTGACTTATTTGTCATCACATGAAAGCTAAATGTTTATTTTTGAGGGTTCACTTACATTTTTTCTAACTTGATCCAAGAACTCGCTAACTCTCTTCATTTTTTATTTCTTAGATTGCGTTCTCATTTCCATTCTTTAACCATATCAAGTAACTTGCTCACTCTGTGTTCCAATTCATTTTTATCTAACAGGGCAAGATGTGGAGAAATTAAGAATTTTTACAAGCATTTAGAAACCCAACCTCCACTAACTTATTATCCTTCCTTGTTGTGGAGATTAATTGACTCAACATTTGTAAGACAAATGTGCTCTATTTTATATTTAAAAAAATTCCCTATCCCATGCACCTTCATTGAAGTTTCATAAAACCTTGAACTATTTAAGGTAAACTCATCTCTCCTATGATGACTACATTCTCTTTCTCAAGTATTCTAATTGGAAAAAAATTTCGTAGTTTTTTCCTATCATCATATGGCCCATATACCTTTAGAGTTGATACTATCATATGACCCATATACCTTTAGAATTGATACCATGATACCTAAAATTTTAACATGCAATGTTGTGCATAAACTTGAGGTAATAGAATAATCATCAAGTGATGAGACATTCTTTTTCCATCTAGTGATAAGTCCCCTAGAATTCCATGCAACATCTAAAACTACAAAATCCAATATTCAAGACAATATCTACATCATGACAATTTTATCCCGCCCCCATAGATTATTGTAGAAGGATGCCAGGTTATTCTAACTCTAAATCCTTAATAATGTCACTATCCAAACCTCCTAGACTCAAACTCTCCAAATGTCTTTCCTCAAGTTTCTAGGTTATAAATGATATCATATAAATTCACCGAGATCACGCTCCTACAACCACATAGGAGCTGCGCAGCCCTAACTAGAGAACGCAGCACACAACGTGCAACTTCCCCTCAGCGGCCTCCTGCTGCTGAGGATTGAGCAACATGGACTCACCAGAGGACAAAGATCCTCTCTCTAATCACCAACGAGAAAATGAAGGAACAACAAAAGCTTTTGCCTCTCTCATTTCTGCAATGGGTCTGGCAAAGAACCGACCATCAGTCACTAAGTTTGTTAAAAGATTGGAAGACATCCCTGAAATCTCACTCCCTCTTTCCTTTCCTCGTAAAGCAGCACTATCCCTCACAGAGCATGGATTAGTCAGGCAGTTAACTGGGTTATGGCCATCGCCCAAAACTGTCCAAAAATGGGTAGAAAGGAATTGGACTGCGTCAATAAATGAGAAAATTTCAATCAGGTTCTGTTGAAGAGGGTACTACACCTTTCACTTTGAAACAAAGGAGGATCAAGATTTAATATTTAGGAACGACCCATACTTTATGGATACAACGGGACTGTATTTAAATAGATGGATGCCGGACTTCAATATAGAAATGGATGTACCCAGTGCCGTCCCAGTTTGGGTTAGGTTGCCACATATTCCCCTCCACTGCTGGGGAGATGATTCAGTTAAATCCATAGGAAACACAATTGGGAAATACATAGACAGGTGTGAGCCAAAGGAAAATATGCATCCATGCACCAGAATCTGTGTAGAAGTGGATTTAGGGAAAGGGCTTCTTGAAGCAATCAAAATCAAAGTGGATCAGTGGATGCGTATACAACAACGAGATTATGAACAAATCCCCTTCGAATGCAAGGTATGTCAAGAATATGGCCACTTTGTTAATAGATGTACAAAAAAAAAGAAAATGAAAATGAAAAGATTGAAGATTCGGAAAACAAATGGGAACAGGTTAAAAGAAAGAAGACAACCAATAAACAACCCACTCATTCTTCTTTGCAACCCACCATATCCTATGATCTCCTCTCTCTATCACCAAAAGTAGACAACAATCCTCTTACTAGCCTAAATCCTTTTGAGCCACTTGATTCCTCAGCCCCCCCATCCCCCGGACCCAGATCCAGATCCCTTCACCATACTCTCAACCCCCCTTCATCCCCTCCGATCCCAAACACCTATACTCCACCCCCTCCCTCAGTAGACAAAATTCTAACAAGAAATCAATGAAAGGAAGCACTCCCAAATGTAGAATACCAAAAAATGTAGGAAGAAAGTCAAACAAAGCGCCGAGGGACGAAGCAGCAACAAAGGAAATCGAATTAGGAATGCAACAACCTATGGAAACCTTCTTAGGAAGGAGCACAGGAAGCAATGAAAAAAGCCAACGAAGAAGGAAAGGACCCTTGCACCACCCAACAAGCAAATAATGATAGTGGTCTCCTGGAATTGCCAAGGAATGGGATCATCCTTCAAAGAAAATGCCACAAGAGACATTCTGGCAAAAGAAAACCCAAACATTCTTATGATTCAGGAGACCAAAACAAATAGCCAAGAAACTGAAAATATAAAAAAAAAAATTCAAAAATTATGAAGGGGAAGCAATACAGGCAGTAGGGGCGTCAGGAGGAATCTGCACAATATTGAAGAAAGGAATATGGGAATTGATACAACAAAAAAAAGATCATAATTGGATACAAACAGATCTAATGCAAATAAGTACAAAAGAGAAGTACAATGTCATAAACATATATGCCCCCAATAACTACAAGGAAAAAGAGCAATGCTGGGCCACCATAACGGAAGCATTAAAAGAAATACAAGCTGGGAAAATAATCCTAGGAGGAGATTTAAATTTGGTAAGAAGTATAGAAAAAAAGTTTGGAGGGACATATCACACAGACCCATCCAGGGATGCTCTGGAAGAAATAATGGAACATCACAACTTAATAGACATCCCCCCAAATAATGGAAAATACCCCTGGAACAACAAAAGAGTGGGCAAAAGCAACATTAAAGAAAGGTTGGATAGAACCTTGATCCAATAAAACATAGTAGCAGTGCACAACTCCATCAAATCAAAAATATTATACACCACGGCATTTGACCATAAACCGATGGCAATAGTTACGGACAAAATGGAAAATCAAGGACTGCTCCCATTTGGATACAACCCAATATGGGACAACAATACAAAAATTAGTGAATTAGTCAAGGAAGCACGGGAGCCAAAAGTATCAAGATCACCACAGTATATTTGGGAGACAAAATTAAAAAACTTAAGGGCCAAGCTAAAGGAATGGGCAAGAGCAAAGGAAATAAAAAAAAGAACTACAACAGAAAATGGACAACATGCAAATTGAAAAAGAAAGCAAAGAAGAAGGCAAGCAAGACTATCTAAGAGGGAAGGAAATATTTTGGGAAATATATAGGGAAAATAGGAAAGAAGAAGAAGAGGCCAGATTGAAATCTAGAAGGCTGTGGCTCAAGGCAGGGGATAAAAATACATCATTTTTCCACAATACTATGAAGATAAGAAGAGCAAGAAACCAGATAGAAAAAATACAAGCCAAAGGTCGATAGGTCAAAAGTGCAGAGAACTTAAAAAAAGCAGCCCACAAGCACTTTAAAAATTTACTTTCAGCAAAAGAAAAACGGTTGAATATGAAAATTTTTCTACAGCACACAAAAAAAATTCAAAAGAGACCAAAATGCAGAAATGTGCAAAGAAATCACAGAAGAAGAGGTATTGGCGGCTATATGGAGCCTACATCCGAACAAAGCCCCAGGGCCAGATGGTTTTACAATAGCATTCTATAGATTCCGTTGGTATACAATCAGAAAGGATTTTTTAAGAATAGTGAAGAATGTCTTCAAAAAAAAAGAAGGAAGCAATACAAAATCCTCCTACCTTGCTCTAGTCCCAAAAGAGTCAAATCCCTCCACTTTCAATAGGTTTCGTCCCATCTCTTTTTGTAATTCATCTTATAAGATCATAACACAAATAATTGCAAACAGAATCAAGGAAGTGCTTCCAATAATCATATCTGAAAATCAAGGAGGATTTGTGTCCAACAGGGAAATCATGGATAATGTAATTATTGTACAGGAAGCTGTACATTCTAGTCTACTAAGGAAAGAAAAATGCATCATAATCAAATTAGATATGGCAAATGCATTTGACAGGGTCAACCTTCCATATCTAATGGCAGTCCTCAAGAAACTTGGATTCTCAAGAGAAATAATAGAAGTCCTCCAGGCGTGCATCTCTACCCCATGGATTCCCCCCCTCATAAATGGAAGGTTCAGTGAATTTTTTCAAAGCACAAGAGGCCTCAAGAAATGATGTCCTCTTTCTCCCTTCCTATATATTATAATGGCAGAAACTTTAAGCAGAGCCTTGGAAAAACAAAGAAAAGAAAGAAACATCATAGGGCACATAACAACAAAAGGAGTAAAGACGATAAACCACTCACTTTTTGCTGATGACACATTGCTGTTGGGAGGGGCATCAACAATAATAGCAAGAAGGTTCAAAAGAATTTTGGATGATTTCTTACAAGTTTCAGGTGGGCTATTAAACAACACAAAATGCAGAATATATGGATGGAACACCCCTTCCAAAATCATGCAAAGGATTTCACAAATCTTACAAATCCCCATACAGGAAAAATGGACTCACTTATTTTACTCTGGACTCCCTATTTCAAAAGAGAACATAAAGGCAAAAATATGGACCAAACAGATTGAAAAAATGAAAAATAAAATACAAAGCTGGAGAATGATGTGGCTAAATATGGCAGGAAGGGTAATATTAATCAAAGCACTTCTAGCAGCTCTATCTATCTACCAATATGCAATAATCATGGCCCTAGCAAGTGCCCACAAACAAATGGAGTTAACCTTAAGAAGATTTTTATGTTAAGGGGGAAATAAGAAAACAAAAAATTAAGCTTTGTTAGGTGGGAGCAAGTAACGCTACCATATGAACAAGGAGGCTTATCACTTCAGTTACCTGGGCTCATGAATGCATTTCTGAGAATGAAAATAGTATGGAGATTGATCACAGGAAAAGAGCGCTGGTGGAAAAAAACTCTCATCTCAAAATACATGGATGGTTCTAGGAAAAGACTGCTCAATGGAAATATCCCAATAAAACAATGTACTCAAATACGAAAGCTAGTAAAAAGGACAATTCCTTTAATGAGCAACTACATCTCTAAAATCCCAGGTGATGGAAAAACAATATCGATTTGGGAGGATAGAATTATGCGGAAAGAACCACTGAAGACTCACCCAAAAATTGAAGGTATCCAAAAGCAGATGAAAGGAAAAGGTCTAAATACTCTACACTTAATTTCTCTATGGAACCAAAGGGAATGACAAGATTGGAAAATTTCAACAATCCCTGCAAATCTGGAAGTGCAATGGAGCAAAATCAGGCGGCTTCTAAAAGGGGTAGCACCAATCAACTATGATGAGGAAGATGATTTCCTCTGGGATCCAAGTGGTGGAAAACACACAGTCAGATACAAAATCCTACAAGAAAAACCAAACCAACAAGATTGGGATTCTTGGAAGACAGTCTGGAAATCAGAAAGCTTGCCTAAGATCAAAATGTTCATTTGGACTCTTTTAAAAGGGAAGATCTTGACGAGTGAAAACTTAAAAAAAAGGCTTTCAAGGCCCATCATGATGCCCATTATGCCTGCAAGCCGAAGAAAACATTCAACATTTATTTGAAGAATGCATTTTCGCCAAAGAATGCTCGCAGCAACTCATAAGCCCTCTGGAAATAAGTATAAATTTTGAAAAGCCTTTGCTGTATTTTTTTCAAACTTTAGAGAAGGCCTATCCATATACAACAAAGAAGAAAGTCACAATTCAGAGGATATGGAAATGCATTCAAGTAGTTATTTGTTGGCAAATTTGGTTGACACAAAACAAGTGCATCTTCAAAAATCAAACTCCAAGAATAGGGAAGACCCTCTCAAAAACTTGGGGATTAACTTCTGAAATCCTCAACGTCAAGGGAACAACACCAATATATTATAATACTCTTCAACAAGAAGAGCGAGATTGGCTCAGCAAAGCCATAATAAACAACAATGGACAAAAATGACAGATGAGGATTAACTTAGGAAATAACTGAAAAATGAGAATAAGTAAAGAGGAACTCGCAAATTGGAAAAAAAATCAGAAAAGACATTGCCTTTACTTTGGTGGGGCCTCAAAACATAATCCGGGAAAGGCAGGTGTAGGGGAAATAATCCTTGATCCTGACGGGAAAGAAAATGTCACATATGAATGGGGATTGAGAGAAGTTTAAAATAATAAGGCTGAAGCATACAACTTGTTGATGGAAACAAGAATAATTAAAAAAAGAGTGATACAAGATCCTATAATAATAGGAGACTCGGCCATAATAATAGAGGCAATGGCCCGAGACAAAAATCCAAGCAATGAGTTCATGAGAAAAATATTTAGAAGAATCAGGAATAACTTAGAAGGTTCTAGAGATGTAATCTCCAGACATGTCTTGAGAATACACAATCAACATGCAGACTATTTTGTAAATCAAGCAGTGAAAAAAAATGGAGTGAGTGTTCGTGAAAATCATGAGGAATATCGCAACTCTGTTCCATAACCATCATCAAAAGATCATAAGTATGATGTCCATCAAAAACAAGGAGCAAAGCACAATGATAAATGAAATAAAAAACAAATCAGTAGTGAGGAATCAACAAAAGATACATCTCTGCAATGAAAAGCAGAAAATCACGAGAAGGCAAAGGAAACATCATAACAGTTTAGAAAATTGCATGAGCAAAGGCAGAAAGGACGATCGCAATCTTGGTCACAAGAAACAAATATCAATCCATCCCATCGACAGAAGACCTAGGGCTGCTCTCAATCTCTATAAGAACAGATGGAACTTTAACAATGCAAGCAACTCCAACATAAGGCAAAGTTGCGTGCATGAAGCGATCTTCATCTCTCTTGTTTAGCTCTCACTGTCGTCGCCCTTTCTAAGCTCCTCCCTGCCTTCGCTTCTTAGTCGACGACTCCTGCATTCAATCATCCCCTTCAAACTACTACACTCCATCGCAGCGCAAATCTTCACCTATAAGCGGTTCTCCCTCATATATGATCATCCCCGCTTATCAACTACTCCTCCTCCTCCCACATTGGCCCTTCTCCCTAACTGTCATAACCAGGCTTCAACCCTTCTCTTTGACTGTCATATACAAGATAACAAAGCTACAATAGGTAGTAAAGCGCAGGACAAAAGACAGGTGGGCAGCATCAGCAGAGGAAGGCTTATCTCAGGTAAAACAAGATCCAGGAAGCATAGAAATACAAGGAATAGTAAGCAACACAAGAGGAAGAAGAAGAAAACAAAACAAAAGGAATTCAACTCCATTGAAAAGGAAACAAGGAATGATGCATGTCCATCATGCAAAGTGAACAAATTCATGATTCAACCACTGCAAGAGTCACTCAAGGATGTCAGAAACGAAATGAGAATGGAGTATAGCTACCAGAAAAGAAACATGGCATTATAGAAAGAAGAGATCATGGCGCTAAAAACTAAATGCAAACATCTAGAAGAAGCAATGGCATATTACAAAAACAATACTATGAGCAATGAAGGAGAGAACTCGGTCAACTATGACAAGAAGAACCAGCCATCTCAAGAACAATCAATCTACAAGCCATGAAAAAGTATCAGAGAATCCATGATATATAAATTTGCTTTCTTAGTAGGTCAATATGTTAGGCAGTACTCAAGAATAGTCATAAAAATATATGAAGTTTTGAACTCAAGCATAGGATATGGGACTGCGCTCCAATCTCATTGCTTAGTTTTCTTTTATGCTACAGTTGATTCTAATAGGAGCTTGCTCTATCACAACTTTTGGTAATATATCCACTATCCGACCTTGTTAAAAAAAACAAATGATATCACATGGAATTTTCTCTCTTTGAAGAGGGATCTACCTTCTCAAGAGAACTACCATTGGGATCATTTTTAGATATTAAGAAAGGGTTTGAATTCTCATTGCCCCTTGGAGAAGGGGTTAAGCCTTTCAAAATTTAAGAGTTTTTAATCCTTATTTTCATACTTCAAATCACCATTAACAAGGTCCCCAAATAAAATTGGAGTGACTACTCACTTGTAGAATTGCCCAAATTAAAGTTTGGAAACTTCACGTGGAATTGTCCTTGACTATTTAGTCTCCCTTAAATCAATGCCCCCTTTGTCCATTCTTATCTTTTTGATCATCTTGTTCTTCATTGGATCAAATGCTATGAAATAAATGATTGGATCTCTTCTATCTAGGTTGATTCAACAATTACATGCAAGTCTATTGCAAATGATACATGATCCCATGCTTCAACTGAATATATGATTTACATTCAACCCATTCACCATTGTTACATATCCACAAAAGCAAATGAGTTTTCAATGCCCATATTTTGAATATAGAATTCTCTAAGTTTTGAAAAAAATGAAATCCATGATTTACACACCCATATTTTGAATATAAGATTCTCTAAGCTTTGAAAAGAATGAAATCCATGATTTGCACACAATGTGTTGCAAAGATATGTATGTAATTGATCTAGATTGACCATCTCCTAAGATTTTTTTTTATAGATATCCTCTCTTTGTTGGTTCTTTCCTTTTTGTTCCTTTTACCAACAATATAGAGCACCATTAAACTATATATTTTGAATCTTGAATGAAGGAATTTACCATAAATTTCATCTCTTCCCTTTGTAGTATAGTTTTAAAGCACACACTAGCTCCATCATGCTCACTTTTCCTGTACTTAGTCTCAATAGTTCTAAATATATGACAAACTACATTTTTTATAAACAAGCTCAATAAAAAAAACACACATTTTTGAACTGGCCATGCAACCATGTAATGGAATCCTTAATGATCATAGAAAATATAAATGCAACGTACAACTCTAGAGTGTTAGTGTTAATGCAATGTACAACTCCAAAGTAATGAGCTAAAACTTGAAGAGTTTGAACTGGCCCACGCAACCATGTAATATGTCCACCCATCTATATATCTCACTCTCCTTAATGATCATTGAAAAGATAAATGCAATGTCCAACTCCAGAGTAAACAGGTAAAACTTAAATGCAATGTACAACTCCAGAGTAAACAACACCAGAGTAAACAGGTAAAACTTGAAGAGTTCAAATTTTATACAACACACCACAAAGATTTTTTCATTCCTTGCAATTCAAACACCCCATGGTATATGGTATAATAAGGGTCAAAGTAATTTTTACTTTCCTTCCAAATGCAATGTACAACTCCAAGTATTATTGTTAATGCAATGTCCAACTCAACTCCAGAGTAAACAGGTAAAACTTGAAACGCAATGTACAACTCCAGAATATTAGTGT
The DNA here is from genome assembly GCA_000404065.3 of Pinus taeda. Classification (NCBI taxonomy): domain Eukaryota; kingdom Viridiplantae; phylum Streptophyta; class Pinopsida; order Pinales; family Pinaceae; genus Pinus; species Pinus taeda. The sequence goes on from APFE031343772.1 coordinate 25,678, forward strand.
TAATGCAATCTACAACTCCAAAATAAACAGGTAAAATTTGAAGAGTTAAAATTTACTTTTTCATTCCTTGCAATTCGAACACCCCATGGTATAATGAGGGGCAAAGTAATCTTTACATTCCTTCCAACCCACACCCAATGATATAGTGGGGCAGAGTTGTTCGTAGAAAGGAAACATGCAGAGCCGTCCAATCCTCAGGAGGCCTAACGTACCATAGCAGCTGATGGAACTATCCGCCGAATCTAACTGTAACCATGAAATAAGAAGCCTCAACGCCAGAGAAATTTGCTCATACTTAATTACAAGTATGTCAGAACCAGAGATTAATGTTTTGATAAGGAGATCGTGGATCGAACTGATGCAAGTCTGTGGCTAGGATTTTTTCCTAGGTACCCAATTTGCAGGCCTATCTTTGCCCATGTTATCACTGATTACCGATATAGGTAAATCTACTCTTAGGGCGATATCGTCATCTGAGCTTATCTTTGTCAGGTCTGTCTCATTAATGGCAGCATAAAGAAACTTCCAGCAATAATATGTATCTTAGTGGAAGCAACTTGGAAACAGAGTAGCTTAAGGAAGCTATAATTTTTTCAGGAAAATAGTAAAATTTTTGATTTTTATTTAGTTAAAATTTAATAAAATTTTAAAATTTTAACGGCGCTAAATCCATTTTCACCACTAAAACAATTTAAACACAATTTTAAACACAATTGAAACAAATTCAAAAAAGTCCAGTGAACTTTTCAAGGGCTGCGGGAAGGTTCTGGGTTTCGGTGAATATGTATAGCGGTTTGAAAGGAAGTGTGTGGCTAGGGTTCTTTCCTCAGCGAAGCGATTTGTAGGCCCATCATTTCCTGTGTGGAAGGGTACACAAATTGAGATTTCTTATTGGGAGAATCTAAGAACAAGCCCTCACGAGGTTCTGATTATGAGGTGCCACCTCTTCCAGAAGATTCACCTAATATCTCTTGCACCACAGAACCAACTCCCTCCCTTTACAATGGTATGACTTTGTACATGATCACTTGATCTCCCAACCAGTTCAATGTGTATTCATATGGGTTTACACTCTAGCCAATCGATATATAGACCGGGCAGTAGTTTTTGTAGAAAAATCTATGGATTTGAATTTTTGTTAACAGAATCCAGAGATAATTTAAGAACATTTTTTGTATTCAGGTTTATGTGATTTATGATAAATTTAGCAAATTTTTTTTTGGTAAAAATCATATAAGAGAATTTTTTTTGGTCAACACTAACCAACAAATACCAACAAATATGATTTATTATCAAAACTAAATACTTTAATTCTTTTTATTTTGCCAACTGCTATCTATTCCATATTGAACAATATGTTAAATTGATTTGAATGATAATATTGGTTCCACCATATTAATATGGTGATATAGTGGAAGGCTTTATTTGTATCTACCACTGATAAATATATAACAAAAAATTTTATTGCAAACAAAATATTATTATTAACTATTCCAACAACATGATATATAGAATAACATGTGTTATGTCTGAATTCACGCTTTTCTGATTCATATTTTTTTCAAGAAAGTATTTTCAGTAATATCACATTGATTTGTATATTTGTGCCATAATATAAACCAAATTCTTTGTGGTATATAGAACAACATGTGTAAGACTTCATTTGTATCTACCATTGATAAATATATAACAAAAAAAATTATTGCAAACAAAATATTATTATTAACTATTCCAACAACATGGTATATAGAACATGTGTTATGTCTAAATTTAGGCTTTTGTGATTCATATTTTTTCAAGAAAGTATTTTCAGTAAGATCACATTATCAAGTGCCTTACAGATCCTGATAGTGCTCGGTTAGTTGAGATCCGTTTCACTTCCACCTTTGTTCTTCGAACAAACCTGTGGTGTTGCCATGGGCTCCCCCCTATCCCCCGTCGTTGCTAATATTTTTATGGAAGATTTTGAATCCAAAGCTCTGGCCTTGGCTCGACTCTTACCTAAGCTTTGGAAAAGATTCGTAGATGACACTAATGTCATCTGGCCACATGGCCAAGAAGAGTTAGATCTTTTCTTCCATCATCTTAACAGTCAGTCCACCGCCATTAAATTCACCATGGAACGGGAAGTTGATGGTTGCCTCCCTTTCCTTGATATTCTTATTTCTAAGAATATGGATGGTTCCCTATCCCACCAGGTGTTTCGAAAGAAAACACATACTGAGCAACATCTCCATGCCAGTTCCCATCATTTCCTGGTTCAGAAGTTGGGCGTTCTCAACACTCTCGCTACTCGTGCCCTAAGGATCTCTGATGAAAAGAGCTTCGAGAAAGAAAAATCCCATCTGCGCAAGGTCTTTGTCGAGAATGGTTATAGCAAGTACTTGGGTCAGAAGGCTTTCCTCAAAGGTTCCAAGAATTCGATGGTTAAAACAGAACCTAAAGAACACATCCCAGGGGTCCATCTTCCTTATGTTCAAGGGACCACTAATAGGATTGGGAGGATTCTGAGGAAGCATAATGTCCCCTCGACCTTTAGACCCCTTAACACCATTCATAAATCCCTCTGATCGGTGAAGGATCCTATCGACCCTAAGGACATGAAAGGGGTCTATATTATTCCTTGTTCCTATGGGACCCCCTATATTGGTGAGACTGGGTGTTCCATTAATCAAAGAATAAGTGAGCACACAACTGATCTTAAGCATGGGAGAACTAAGTCTTCTGCATTAGATGAGCATGCAGAGAAGACCAAACATTATGTTTGTATTGAGGAGGTTGATGTCATTGCTAGAATTTCGCAGTTCCACCATTGTAAATTTAGGGAAGCCATTGAGATTGAAAGGAGGCCAAGTAATCTCAATAGAGATGATGGGTGGAAGATTAGTAGATGTTGGATCCCGGCCCTCACCTCCTAGTCGTTTCCTCCCCCTTGCCCCTCCATCTTTTTATAGCTTGTTCGAAGTTTTTTCCCTTGATTCCTTCCTTCTTTAGCCTCCTACCTTTCTTCATTTATCCTTTTAAATTTCTAGATATTTAAATAACCATTTTATATTCTAATGATTTTATGTAAATTAGTCACCCTTCCCCTAAATTAATTCTAAAACTATAATAGATCTGAACCCTTCGATATTGATTCCCTATGCAATTAATAATAATAATATTAATATAATAATAAGAATCTAGTATAAAACCTATTAATAATATCCTTGAATTTATTTAGAATAAGGTTAACGCATTAACTTCATTAGATTAATAATATATTAGTTATCAAGTATGTCCCTGAATAGACTTTTCTAGCTCGTGAATTACATAAAATAGTAACAATATAACTAACCATTTATATAATAATTCAACTTAATTAATATAAGAAAACTAATTTTCTTAGATCTTGAATTTTTAAACAAATTAAATTTAAAAATATTTTAATATTATTAATCCTTAGTAGTTATATATATTGTATAAATTTACTTGTAATTTAAAACTAAACTAACTATTAATTTAATAAAAAACATCAAACTAAGTTAGAAATTGGTAAAACAATAAAATTATTATTTAATTATTTAAAAATATTATTATTTTAATATTATTAATCTTTAGTAGTTATATGTATTGTAATTTAATAATTAAGCTAACCATTAATTTACATAAAAAAACCTCAAATTAAGTTACACATTGGTCTTTTGCCCCCTTTTCCTTGTGTTCGGTCAAACTAGCCACTCCCTTGTCTAATTTAGCCGTTAGGTAGTCAATCTAGTCGTTACCTGGTCAATAATTATAGCTGTTGGAAGTTTTGCTCTAACTATTTAACATGCATTTTAGATCTGATCCTTCAACTTGTTCTGATGATGAACCACTCTGGTTGGATCGAAACGCGTCGACAAATATTCTATCATGTGATTTTAGCCGAAGAATTCTCTTAATCTTGGAATGGATCACAGAAGCCTCAATTCAACTAAGATCACATTGATTTGTATATTTGTGTCATAACATAAACCAAATTCTTTGTGGTATATAGAACAACATGTGTTATGTCTGAATTCAGGGTTTTTTGGTTCATACTTTTTCAAGAAAGTATTTTTGGTAAGATTACATCGAATTGTGGTTCATCATCAACACTGAGATGGAGATTCTCATAAAGGCATACAAATTAATACTATAAAGAGGAAAGACAAATTCAAAGTGTTAAAATCCAAAGATAATTTAATATCAATATTTATTAAATTTCTATAACGTCTAATAACTTGTTAATAATTAGATAATTTTTTTTTTAGAAACAATTTTAAAAGGAGAAAATATTTCAAGAAAAAAATAAAAGGTCAAAAGTAAAAATTAGGAAAAAAAAATGTCAAAAAAGGAATATCATCATAAATGTGTAAAAGTAAAATAATACAAAAATTAACAAACTACAATATTTGAAGAGAGGGGAAGCCTTCAGGGGAGGGTTCTAGGAACCTTTATTAAGATTTTGCATAATATTTTATCTATTAGTATTTGAACCCATGATGTTATGAATAAAGTCTCTTAATAAAATTGTGGTAATATGATTGAGTGTTTTTATATATGTTAATATGAAAATTAGTAAAACCACATTAAAAATATTAATGTGGTTGATATAGTCGAAGGCTTCATTTGTATCTACCATTGATAAATATATAACAAAAAAAAATTATTGCAAACAAAATATTATTATTAACTATTCCAACAACATGATATATAGAATAACATGTGTTATGTCTAAATTCAGGATTTTGTGATCCATATTTTTTTCAAGAAAGTATTTTCAGTAAGATCACATTGATTTGTATATTTGTGTCATAACATAAACCAAATTCTTTGCGGTATATAGAACAACATGTGTAAGGCTTCATTTGTATCTACCATTGATAAATATATAACAAAAGAATTATTGCAAACAAAATATTATTATTAATTATTCCAACAACATGGTATATAGAACAACATGTGTTATGTCTAAATTCAAGGTTTTGTGATTCATATTTTTTTCAAGAAAGTATTTTCAGTAAGATCACATTGATTTGTATATTTGTGTCATAACATAAACCAAATTCTTTGTGGTATATAGAACAACATGTGTTAGACTTCATTTGTATATGCCATTGATAAATATATAACAAAAAAATTATTGCAAACAAAATATTATTATTAACTATTCCAACAACATGGTATATAGAACAACATGTGCTATGTCTAGATTCAGGCTTTTGTCATTCATATTTTTTCAAAAAAGTATTTTCAATAAGATCACATTGATTTGTATATTTGTGTCATAACATAAACCAAATTCTTTGTGGTATATAGAACAACATGTGTTATGTTTGAATTCAGGGTTTTTTAGTTCATATTTTTTCAAGAAAGTATTTCGGTAAATCACATCCAATTGTGGTTCATCAACACTGAGATGGAGATTCTCATCAAGGCATACAAATTAATACTGTAAAGAGGAAAGACAAATTCAAAGTCTTAAAATCCAAAGATAATTTAATATCAATATTTATTAAATCTCTATAGCATCTAATAACTTGTTAGTAATTAGATAAAAATATTTTTAAATAAGAAAGAATTTTAAAAGGAGAAAATATTTAAAAAAAGTAAAGGGTCAAAAACAAAAATTAGGAAAAAAAAAAAAGTCAAAAAAGGAATATCATCATAAATGTGTAAAAGTGAAACAATACAAAAATTAACAAACGACAATATCTAAAGAGAGGAGAAGCGTGTGGGGGAGGGCTCGGCAGTAGGAATCCTTGCCGCCACAACCCTTTGTATTTTTTTCCTTCTTCTTTGTTTTAGATTGTTCTTTGCTGCCACCGCAAATGCTCTTGTCATTTCCGTCATCCACCACGATTGCTCTTGTCATCTTTGCCGTGTTGTCGTGTTGGTGCTTGTTGCCCAGTCACAGTGGTTTTTTTTTTTTCGTTACTAGATCATATTTTGGAAAGGGAGTTGAGGGGGCTAGGGTGTTCCAGCTTCGCGCCTCTTTTTTTTCAAATTTTGCCTTCAATTTGATGTAGGGAGTTGAGGGTGTTGCACTAAGGCGGATTAATAGTCATTTTTTCTCCAGTTTCGTGCCTCTTGTTCATATTTTTCTCTAGTTTTCTGCGGTTTGGGTTTATGGTGGTTCCTTCACCGTCTTGGCCAGTTTCTTCATGTGCTCAATGGTGTTGGTACTGTGGTTGTGGTAGTTTTCCAGGAGGATTTTTGCCATAGATTTCCTGTGGGGTTTTCATGGGCTTACTATGTGGTTTGTGCCTTGGTTTGGTGACCCATAATTGGGCTTCACTGTTTGTTATGTACTTGTTGCCTGTCTTGGGCTTTGTTTTATGTAGCCCCTTTGGGGTTTCTTTTGTGTGGGGCTTGTGTGTCCCCATTTTTTGGGATTATTTGGGGTTGTTTCTGGCGTGCCCTTTAGGATTTTCTGCAAGCTTGTGTGCTCGACTCTATTATTGACTTCTTGGCCTTTTTCTTGAATCATAGACATTTTTTTGGTTGACATTCCACTGATGTATCTGTAATGCCCTTAGACATTTGCAAAATGTAATTTTGTCGTTGAATAAAACTACGTTTTGTTTTGTTTTGTTTTTTGTTTTTTGTGTTTTTTTGTGTTTTTTGTTTTTTTTGTGTTTTTTTGTTTGTTTGTTTGTTTGTTTTTGTTTTTGTTTTTTGTTTGTTTGTTTGTTTTTTTGTTTTTTGTTTGTTTGTTTGTTTTGTTTGTTTTGTTTTTGTTTTTGTTTTTGTTTTTTTTGTTTTGTTTTTTGTTTTTGTTTTTTGTTTTTTTGTTTTTCAGGCCATGCAGTAAATCCATTAAGCAAAAACTGATTTGTATATTTTATTCCATCAGGTAGGTCTATTATATACACGAGGGAGAGACTGTTCAGTTCATCTCCCGATGACTGTTCATATTTCTCATTTATTTATTTATTTACCCAATCACAAGGATTAGGTGTCAACATTCCCCCCCTTAATATGAAGGGATGTTGGTGAGTCCAAGCATCATTCTGAATCGTTCAAGCTTTTCTCTTCCAAGCGCTTTGGTGAATATGTCTGCAATTTGCTCATTTGTGGAACAATGACGGAGATGGATTGTTTTGGCCTCAACATGATGTCGAATCAGATGATTTTTAGTATTGATTTGCTTCGTTCGATCATGGAACTTTGGGTTCCTGGCCAAATTTATTGCAGAGGTATTGTCAATCATGAGTGGAGTTGATTGTACTTGTTTTACCTGCAAATATTCAAGAATTTTCCTGAGCCACACAATTTCTTTTGTTGCTTCAACTGCTGC